>UNPR01000402.1:0-16572 GCA_900536425.1 Hymenoscyphus linearis | reverse complement strand
CAATCTTATCATATTTGTTTGACATCTTTGATACAAGTAACGAGTTCACTTCCAAGTGAACAACCCGATAGTCTTCTTCTTATCATAGCATACCAACCAGCGAACACCCAGCCAAGTTTAGTTAGCCCGATTGAGTATTCGTTACAGTAATATACTTAAAAGTTAATACGTAAAGGACTTTCATTTATACTATATCTTTAGCTTACTTTAACCTATATAAGGTCCGAACTCTCCTTACTTTATTCCTTTAATTAATCAATCTTACTTTTACTTTTTAAGTATAAAAACTCGCTTTGACCGCTCAATCTACGTAAAAAGCACGACAGATCGTCTATGTATATAGGCGCCAGGCTGACAGTCAGGGTGGCTCTAGTGGCTGGCCCATAAGCACTCTATAGTACTTATATAGGTGAGGATTAATTATTAAGGAATGAGGACTGGTGGCGATATCCGCCCAAGTCCGTTCCATATGTCGGCCCTGCACCTGCACCTGCAACTACAGAGAGGGATGCATCTGGATATTATTCCGTGTGAAAGCACCAATAAGAACACTTTACTAGCCGCCCCCTCCCCCTTATGCATCGATTTCCTCAGAGCTTTAACATGCCATTCTCGCATCCCGAGGATGTGAAGCTGCATCGAGTCCCCATCCCGGGTATATGCAAAGAATTCAGCTGAGAAGGCAAATTCCAGTCGTGCTATACGGAGAACGAGACCGCCGTCGTTTCCTTGTAGCAATGTGGGCCCCTTTCTCGGTTGCCCGTCATATATGCTATCTCGAGGGTATTTACACTCTGCCTGCTAGTGCTTGCTATGCCTCCAAAGGCGCTAAAGACCCTTGTTCAGATCCTCGAGCTTGCTCAAATCCCCCTGGGCTGCATGTGGTCTGGGCGTAAATCTTTACCCGAGCCGAGTATCTGTACCCTAGTAGCCTATAGTTACCTAGGTAGGTAGTAGGTACCTCCCAGTGGACAAGATAAGTGGCAGTCTTGCCATTCGAATTTTTGCGTATCTGATTGTTATTCCAACGCCAAGACTGCCACTTACTTGTCTACTGGGAGCCTCCCTTCCCCTTCCCCTTCCCCCCCTTCTATATATATATATATATATATATACTTATATATCCTTTCGCAAACATATTACCTACCCAACCGCCATGGAGGCTCCCACTATTGCGGTCAAGGCTTCTAAACCTACCGTGCAGCATGCGATGAATCTGGCCGTGGGTCAGACTCGTTGGTACGGCAGTCTAGATGTCAGGTGGGCAGACCTGCTTACAGCTCGCTCCCAATTTGTCATTGAGCAGCTCAAGAAAAATGACTTGTCGCTGGAGGATTTTGTAGCCCTCAAGTCTCTTGACAGACTAACACCTGGCGGCCAAAATGGCGCGTTCATTCACTGAGGACTTCTTCCAATACACTCGTGACAATGCCTGGATGCAGGAGGCAGTTGGGGAAAGTGGCGAATGGCTGAATGTTCCTGGAATGAGCGAATGGCATGTAAAGGGTGCGATCCATTCTTTGCAACGTAAGTATGCCAATCCGAACCTGAACCACGGTCACTGACTTGGGGACCTTGTACAGGCCTTATTCCCGCATATATACGGAATGAGCTGTCGGCTACAGCCACCAGTTTGTCCCAAAATGCAAATGCAGATGGAGGAATAGAGAGAGCTGCGGACGCTGCGGACGCTGCGGGTGTTAGCTCTACAGTTTCCCCAAGTGATGCCTTGCTGCCGTGATTCCAGGTGAGGCCACTACTTGGTGCCCCTTTACAGTTGGAGGCCCTTTTCTAATCCCCATAGATCAGAGGTATGACTGAGTAGGATATGCAGGATTCGACTTAGATAGGGTGAGACTGTTAACCGATAGGCCAGAAAGGTAATACATACAAGAGGCGAGGCTTCGTCTCTCCGTCTTTTCCACCAATAGACCTCCCCTACCTTTCAACGGTTTTATCTTCTATGATGTAAGTACCTATTCCCAATGAAGGGCAATAATTAGGAAAGTGAGACAATATCCTCACACTGGTTGTTTCTTATCTGCCAAGTCTATCGTTTTCCGGTGGGATAGTTACTTCTTGGACTTTAATGTGTTCTATTCCAAGATTATACTTCAAGCGAAAGAGGTCATAGTAGTAAAGATAGCTTATACAGTAAGAAGGCGAAGAAGATGAATTCTTATGGATCAACAGCCTTAGGATTGACATGGTTCTATCGGTATGCTCTTACCTGTTTGACTGGAAATAAAGTAGAACTCCTCTGTTTAGAGGTTTCTCTAGGGAAGGTGTATAAATGGAATCTGTCATTCATTTCTTATCCAGAAAGCGATATCACTTGCGAGAACACTCATTGCAGTAGCTTTGACTATTTTGGTCGCAACGAATCTTTTATTCTCCTTGTACAGTACTAGGCGATAAGACTGAGCCATTTACACTTTTTACACCAAAACTCGGCATATTCACTTCAAGAAAGAGTATTAAAGATTACTAGCAAATATATAATCCTTTTATAAATCACTTCATTTTAACATTTCCTTCCTTTCTATCTCTTCGGGTTTTAGTAGAAAATATAGGTTATAGAATAATAAACGTATAAAGGAGTCCATTTTTAGAAATGTCGCTATCTACACTACCTAAATCGGCCTAAGTCTGGTATTAAAATAGATAACTCTAGAATATTATAAAATATACTAACAAATACAATGTTTCTAATACAATATTACTTATATAGGACTATTAAGAAGCTGCTTAATTATAAGAAAAATCGAAGGAATTACGATTTTATACAGAGTATACATAGTTATAGGCTATAGAAAACTACCTAGGTAGGTAAATCGTTGATTTCGGGTGCAATTCGGCGAAATGGCTGAGACTTACCGCCCGGTACTGTAAGGGATGGTCGAAAAAGGCGGCGTCAACCCATTTCTATGTCCACAAGGGGTTTTGTTTTAGGCTCATAGAAGTTGAAATACAACGGAGGCATATTGTTGTCGTCACTCGATGATTTCAAGCTGCCCACCGCTTGTCTTAGAAACCAGGAGGTCAAGAAATTAATATGCACAGGAATAGTAAGTAATTTTCAGTCTCTCTTCAACAATGCTACAAATCGCTAATCAGGAACTTTTAGCTTTCCCTCAAACTCCTCCCTTTCTTGAAGTTCTCTCTCCTTAAACTTTCTTTCTACTCCTTCGTTTATCTATCTCCTCAATAGCGATCTAAACCCGCTCTTCTTTTCGAAGTACTTCTCCTTAGATTTCCTTCTACTCCTTCAATCTTTCTCTCTCTACTTCTCAGCTCGTTGGCTCCTAGCTGTTTAAAATTAAAAGATTTATCCACTTTTGTTACTCTGTATTTGGTCGCTTAATCTAAATGTATAACAACCGCTACATTTCTAATCATAAAATCCGGTCGTTATAATAATAGCTGTTGTTGCAATCAAGATCCAAGTGCAAACATGAAACCAGTTATTGATACCTTTCGAGTTCTTAGGCGCACCCTAACCAGAAAACAACCTTAACATTATCTCCAATATCAATCTATATTTACTAACATGCTATCCACACAATGAATTGTACGAGGATCTCGCCTCGCCAACATCAGCCTTTTTACGCCTCCCAATGTGCAATCGCGATGCTAAAGAGGCGTCAAAGGCGCCTTTTCCACACATACACGCTAATAACCTAAGGTCTAGGATATTGGCTGGGATCAAAGTCGCTGACGCAGAGCAGGGAGACATCTGTTGCATTTCTGTTTTCTAACGAATCAGATTCTTTCCCGAGTTACAGAGCCAACATCTCTCCTGCTCCTCAGCCCCCCTGCACAGTCTCCTACCTCCCTGTAGAGCCAAATCCTCTCCCGCTCCTCTCCACAGTCAAATTCTCTCTTGCTCCCCTCCGTCAAAATCTCACCCGTTACTATCTGCAGTCAAATTCTCTCATGTTGCCCTCTACAGTCGAAATCTCTCCCGTTACCATCTAGAGTCAAATTTTCTCTTGCTTCCCTCGATTACGAAACGCTGGTCCAGGAGTACCAATTGTGGGAAGCCAGGCTCAAAGGTCGCACCGTGGATTTTTAACGTTAATTTACGATTATCCAGACGTGATGCCAGGTGCGGACTTCGGTGATGCGGTCGTTGAGGGGTCGCTTATTCTCATCGTTATTATCGTAAATTAACGTTAACAATCCACGGAGTCTACTACTGAGATGAGTGATCCTTTGTGCTTGGAGTTTCAAAACAGCTGCATTCAACGCCTTGCGAAGTCCGCACCTGGCATCACGTCTAGATAAAGGTTTTCCCAGCAAAGAATTTCAGATATTAAGTGCTTTAGAATTTAACATCCTTCGGAGCAATCTGGGGGAGTTCGTTCAACATTATAGAATATTAGAGTTCTTTTACTTCCCATCTGTTTATAAATTGTTCGAGACCGAAGTCAAAGCGGTGAAAGATGTACCACTTTATGAAACGTTTCTACATAGTAATTGGTATCTTATATCTAAACAAGTATAATTATTAACATTAGTGGATCACATTTCTAGTTACCTTGCTTATAAATTACTAAAACGAAAGCGGGATGAGATTAACAAGAATGAACTACCTGTCAAAGTTTTTAAAAGTTAGTTACGTCATTGAATCTCATGTAATAGATTTACTGATTATATTAGAGCTGTCACCAGTAGTCCAAGGAAGTGTAGTGTACAAACTCCAGCGAAACAACGCGATCTCGTTTCTACAAAAACATTCTGGATATTCTACAATTCCAAACGAAATTTAGCTTACATTACCAAAAGAACGTAAGTCGCGCCACAAATGGAATAAAATGTTTATGACTATCTGGGTAGAGGACGAATGGGAACTTGAACTTATTGCGACTGGAGCCCTGCTCGAGTAACACGAGAGAGTTACGAACGTTGATAATGGATCTTTAGAATAACAAATCATGGTCAGATCAGAAGTATTACATATGCTGACCCTGCTTATGATTTTGTGATGTCATGGGAATTCTAAGGAGAGCGGATGAGATCATGTATATCTGATTTACAGAACGGACTTGATCGGATAGCGCCACCACTCCTCAGGAATTAATCCTCAACAATTAATCCTTACGTACTACGACTACAATCTTTATGAGTACTATTTGCTACAGAGAAGCCATCGCTGCCTAGCCACCCTCGCCGTCAGCCTGTCGTATATCTATATATACCCGCTTCAGCTATCATACCCCCCTTTCCCTTAACTCGCTTGATTTTATATTTCTTACTCCTCTTATTAAGAGAGAAAAAAAGAAAGGGAGGGAGAGAGGGAAGTACGATACGCGGTCGCGATATTTTCTTATTCTCGCTAAGACGCGAGCGCTAGTACGGAAGCCTTACCTAATAGAGCTAGAATCACGGGAACACTCCCGTCTTCTTTCCGAAGCTCGAGGCTCGAGGCTCAGAGCCTCTTAGGTCCTAGTCTTCTTTATTTTTAAAAAATCCTTATATACGACAATAAAATAGCGACCTAGGACAGCGAAAGGAATAAGGGAAATAGTAGGTAGCTGAGGAGTTGCAATAGTAAGCTATAGCCGGGTAAGGCCGACAGTAATTAGGCAGGGAAAGTAGGGGGCGGGGTGGCTAGGTGGCTGAGTGGCTAGGTGGCTGGCGAGATGCACCCTCTAGAAGAAGACATCGTAGTACGTGAGGATTAATTGTTGAGGATTAATTCCTGAGGAGTGGAGGCGATATCCAATCAAGTCCGTTCCGAAGTCCGTTCGGTACTGATTGGTTTTACGGACATTATTAGAAGCTTGCTATTTTCGTGCTCTTTTCTAAATGAAAACTACCTTGACCTCTGCTTCCAATCTGTTCCTGCAATGACCATGCCTATATGTATAATAATATTGGCAACATTTGATTGGGTAGGCACTCCGTTTACCGCCTCCGTCGTGCCGCCGTCGTTTTCTCCCCGCACCCCATTGGCACCACAACAGCGACCTAGTAATCCCAGGAATTCTTAAGGTGCTGAGACCCCTTGAAAATGCAAAGTGCAACAACAAAAAACATGGATATCGACCGGCTTTTGATCAGTGACAATAATGGCGGCGGGACGCGACATTCCTTCCAATTTCAATATTATTCTTTGAGAATAGAGAAAAGAGAGCGTATCAAGGACTCGTTTACAACATGCTATCCCGACTCCATCAACTTTCCTACGCATGATCCAAATATCCAGAAAAGGTGGGGTTGGCTTCAATACTTTGTGCAAAGAAACAAAGTTGGAAGATCAACTTTGCTCTGGATTTCTAACAAAAGCAATGAATTTTTGTATTTATGTCACAATGTAAAAACAAACTCTTAGAACTGATTTTTTTAGGTTGATCGACATACAGTCAGATAATCCAATTCGAACACGGTTTCAAAGGTCCCTTGAATTTTATCAACACTACGGCGATCAGACTCATATTCTTGCTGATCTTGGGAATGAAGCCGTGAAGGTTCTTGATTGGAATGCCAGAAAATACGAGTTATGGGGCACGGAAGATACCAGAATTTATAGAGACTGGATCTCCTCCTCCACTCCAAGAATAGATCCAAGAAAAGAGTACGAGGAGGGTCACCAGGCTTGGTGGACTGCGCGGACTGAGAACTTTGAGCGCCACGAAGAAACTCTTAGGCGTTTCATGGTCCAGGAGAAAGACGGAAATTTCACCATTTCAACGTGGATTTATGATGGCCATTTATGTAAGCCTTTCGATAATGTCAAAGGTACGTGAGCAATAAAGCTTTCATTTTAGACAGACAAAGTAACTTTCTTAGAACACAAATTTGACGAAGCGATCAACTCCCTTTCTTATTGGACCACAAAAAGGAAAAACAGCAACAGGGAATGCGTAGGAGAACCAACAGGCGAAGAGCAGCGGCATATTATGCGTAGGAGGACCGACATTTGGGGGACAACAACAGACGGATAGCAGCAACATGTCGATGACAGCAACAGGGTATGCGTAGGAGGCCCAGGAGGTGATATAATATCTGCGTCTCCGTCAATTTAGTGCTATTCAAGCAAGATGCCCTTCTCCACAAGAGCGTTTTTCAAATCTTGAAACTTTTCCAATCTAGGATGAGAATCCCCTTTGTTGTAGATCTCTGGCAGTCTGACCATAGGACTCATTACTCTTGCAGACGCGTGGCGTACCATTCTTGTTCCTGAACTTCCACCCAGTCTGCCTTGTGGACGTACAGCCATATAAAACAGCAACATCCAACATATACTTGGAATTTAGGTCAATGACTTGAAGTCCGACAAGATATTGCAGCTCATTCGTCAGGTATTCAGCCAGCTCTAGAAAGAATTTGCTATCAACCCCAGTAAGGTTGGGCAAAGGACCCGCTTGGTATTCGTATGGGTGAAAACCGTGATCTGTAAGAACAAATTTATGCCCATGTATATCAGAAAGGTTGATTGCCTGAATTTGTGTAGGTTACGCCCAACGACAGTACTGTAGATCATAGTTGATGCCAAGTATAGTAGTATTGCTTGGAGCGGCAAAGTGACCATGAGCCAAATGAATTCCCAAAACATTCTCAGCTTGGTTTCGAATGAAGAGAGCAGCAAGTTGTGAATATGCTGTGCATCAATTTCAGGTTGTTGTGAGTCGGTTGGTAGTTGGTTGTAACTAGAAATCTTCAGCCTACGTACTTTATCATTGGATTGCTTTTACATACAGTCTGCGGCTTTCTTCCAAGTGTTGGACCTATGGAGCCTCGTTCAAACCCGGCACGAAGGATATTTTGAATTCTTTATCTGCCATTCTGAGGTATAAGCACGTAGCAGCAGCACAGTTAAATAGCTTGAAGCGATTGTAGATGAGTGGGTTGTTGCCTTTTTAAATGTTGCTTGTGAGGAGATTTTGCCCCCTGAAGAGCTCCTGTGGCTAGTATGTGGCTGATGACCTGATGCATCAATTAAGCGAGAAAGCAGGGCCTGGTGGGGCTATAAATAATAGCAGGCATATAGAACAGACATGGGCCAATCAAGCATGGAGTCACAAACTTCTTAATATTTAATAATCAATAAGTCACGCCATTTTTTTTACTATAGAGAGCTGGTTGTACATCCTCACTATTGGCTATCCTCACTGTCGTGTCGTGCATCCTCACTGTCGTGCATCCTCACTGTCGCGCATCCTCACTGTCGCGCCACCTCACTATCGCATCCTCACTACTATCGCATCCTCACTATCAAATATAAGGAGTAAAGGTAGCTGCTTAATGTGGCGACAAGACGTGATGTTTTCGTGTTCTCGCTTAGTAACACGGGGGCCTTTCCTAAATCAGCTAGACTATTACGTCACTCCTTCCGCTCTACCTAATTTCCTATCCTTCCTAGCCCCCTTTCCTTCTTTAATTACTACAACAGTGTGGATGCAATAGGGAGGATTCGACGACAGTGCGACAGTGAGGATTAATACTATAGCTAGTAAAATCGGTTTAAGTGACAAGTTAAATATTAAATATTAAAAGTTTGTGATTCCATGCTCAATCAGCCCATGTCCGTTCAGTACTACAGGCAGCATTTCCCCTCCTTAAAATTCCTTCCAGGTACACATGTTCAGGCCTGATACTTCAATTGTGGAAGCTTCGTTATCTATTCTGATCCCAACTACTCTATTGTTATTCCTTATTACCCGTCTATTTGGAGTATATGTATTCTAAGTAGGACGTCGTTCTCGTAAGCTTGTTTCTCCCGTATGCTCCACTTCTTTATTAACTGCCATTAATGTTGCCGTGGTTGTTTTCTGTCCCATCCGGAAGAATTCTGGGGGACTATATGTTTTACAAGGTATTTGTCTTGCACGAAGTTACATCCTCAAGGCAAGCTATCAATTTGGTGCTATTGTTCGACGCTCATTGGATTAGGGAACAATGTACGGGTCGACATTCGACTAGCTTATTAAGCTCAATACTTTTATCAAATACATATTCTCCGGAGTCATTCTCATTGTCTAGGATTTGAAAGTGCCGGCGTCACTCTTCTTGCTTTGGGTGAGTATAAACAGCTTGCGGGTCTGATTATACTCATTTCAGTTGCCATTTCTTATATCGCTCTTTCCTTTAGCATATGTCAACGTTTAAGCGGCTTGGAATCTTCGACATCGAAGACAGCTACAATCATTCTGCTTTTTAGCACTCACGCTGTTGCAATATCTATCAACGTAATTCTTTTCTTGTTTTACCATGGGCCTGAGTTGTTATTAGTGGGTATCTCATGCTCCCCTATTCAAGCTTTACTAACCTTTTCAGGGTCAAATTGTCACTTCTTACATTCTTGATACTCTCTGGGAACTGAATGGGCTATATGATACAGGAATCAATCCTCGATCAACCTCAACTGCAGATCTGAACGTGTTGGCCATCATAGATCGTCAAGGGGATTCTATAACTAATTGATGATTGGTTTAGAGCAGAGGAAGTTATTGAGATTTATGGTCCTGACAGGCAAACTTCCGTTGGCTAGCAAATCAAAAATAAACTTCTGGTACCTCTAATTTGTAACATCGTTTTTTGAGTTGATATATCGCCCACCCTCTGAAATTTCCATCTACACATCCAGATCTGAGAAACCAAAGTCCTACACTTCTGACGTCTCCTTGGGCTTGGTGATGTGTTCAAGGTGCTTTCTTGCTCCTCCACATTCATTACCAGGATTTTCGAATTTCCCCCTGTTGCCTTTTTGCACCACAGACAGTAAGGAGGAGAGAGGTGGATATTTTTCATCGCAGTCATTTTCCGTTCCATACATAATGTTCTCCAGCTCAAATTCTTCCTCGCTATTGATTTCCGTTGCGTCTGAGTTCCCTCCACTCCCTCCCAATTATACGCCATCGCTGCTGATCTAAAGAATTCCTCCAAAGTAATGTTTGTGTGTGATTCATGAATTGATGGAGAAAGGTGGTGTTCATAAGAGATTTGTGGCTGCATCTTTGCTTGGGTGATATGTGGTGTACAAACAACTACCTGGTAAGTTTCGGTAGGTAAGTGATGGGCTGTTTGCCGACAGGATTACTAGAGGGAGGTGGTTACCCGAGGTCCTATCAAATATCGTACTCGTACCAACCAATAGATAAGAAATTCGAGTTAGAGAGAATAGATTACTACTACTACTACTACTATTATACTTACAGTTAAGTTCTTAGATATGACGGAACCAGATTTTCAACCCCATAAATTTTATACTAATCATGTATACAGTAGTCTTGGTCTCAGGACGTGACATCAAAACTCGCAGATAGCTTTATTATTACCAAGATGAAATATAAAAAACCTCTATTTCATTCAAGACTGTCTATAAACAGTGACATTTTTTGGATTTTCTTCATGTGTCAGACACGTACTACTAATGCTAATCAATAATGCGAATATGTTCATAAAGCCCAAGAGATATATTCAATTTTAAACCGAATTAGTAGTGGATAGCGAACAAAATATACGAGATCTCTAAACCTTGATCTACTTCTTCTACTAATATTCCACTCTATCGTGTATATATTCGATCCTGAACTCTGGCCCCTCTGTATAATAGTGCCCATAGCATTCCCTAAATCTCATCTTAAACTCCTGCGCGTTCGATCTATACATGTTGTTATCTATAGATAAGTTCCTTGGTGTAACTGTCCAATCTGTGTTTTCACTCTTCAGTTTCTCTCCTTGAAGAGTTAGTAAAAGTTGAAGGGGTTTGAACCCCCTTACCGATAGCACCAAGTCTAGCTTTTGTTAGAATGAGCGTGAGCTTTTGTTAACAGTTTCTGTTGAAAACAAAACTTTCAAATGAAGGTATGTTGTAATACTGCTAACTAATCCTTTTGTCATCAAGAACATTCTACTCTTAAAGAATGTTACCTGGTTCCATCTGGTGTAGCTCAAATTGTTTGGTGTCTAGTAAAGCTGAGAGAAGTTGAGAGATCCTTTGCCATGAATAATTGAAACCAATCATAATGTTCATCAACTCCTTAATAACCTGTTGATCTAAGAGATTGTTGATTCTCATACACTCCTCCTTTCTAACTGACTTAATTCTTTTGTGGTAGAAAGTACCAAACCTGTTACTAAATAGTGAACTCATCTTAAAAGATGGGCTGATATCAGTGGTTTTAATAGTAGTGGCTAGCAACCCGTTATTTGTAGTCAGATAGAACTCTAAATTGTTGTTTCCTTTCTCTTTTTTTTCTAAAGTTTTAGGCTCGTGGTTTGTCGTAAGCCACACATGGATTGGTGAGCCACGTAGATTAAATGACAAAAACGAGCCAAAAACCCTATAGTGGGTGTTTTTATGTTGGTTTTTCACACAAAAGATGGCGATATAATACGGAACGGACTTGGGCGGATATCGCCACCAGTCCTCATTCCTCAATAATTAACCCACACGGACTACTGTTTGCTACAGAGTATTTATCAGCCAGCCAGCTAGCCACCTGAGCCACCCAAGCCACCCAAGCTGCTAGCCTGTCGGTTATATATATCGCCGCTCCTACTACTGTACCCCTCTCCCCTCTCTTCTCTCCCCTCCTAGCCCTCGCTTGGTTTCGTGTTACTTGCTCCTAATTATTACTATAGTAGAGTGTAAATAATATAGGAGACAGAGAGACAGAGAGATAGAGAGGGAGAGAGGGAGAGAGGGAGAGAGGGAGGTGCGATACGCGGTCGCGATAATTTCTTGTTCTCGCTAAGGTAGGAGCGCTAACGGGAGTCTACAGGTTGACGGGCGTGTTCCCGTGATTCGAGCTATATTAGGAAAGGCTTCTATACTAGCGCTCCCGCCTTACCGAGAACAAGAAAATATCGCGACCGCGTATCGTACCTCCCTCTCTCCCTCCCTCTCTATCTCTCTGTCTCTCTGTCTCCTATATTATTTACACTCTAACCAGAGGTAAGTAATACAGAAGTAAGCGAGGTATACAATAGCTAGAAGGGGCGGGAAGGGGGCGGGGGGGAAGGGGGGCTATTACAGCAGGAGTGGCTATATATATAGGCGCCAGGCTGACAGCGAGGGTGGCTCGGGTGGCTGGCTGATAAGCACTCTATAGCAAACAGTAGTAACAAGTTAAGTACTTACTTAAGTGCGTGAGGGTTAATTATTGAGGAATGAGGACTGGTGGCGATATCCGCCCAAGTCCGTTCCGTAATATAAGTATAAAAACATGATAATATAATTCTAAGAAAGTCTTGTATAGTAAGTACTGCCTCACACAAATAGGGGTGTTAGAAGGTCAACATCTTAAAAGTAGAGTCCACAGTAGATGTTTTAGCGTCCATCAATCACATGGCAGTATATACACACTTAAAAATAGACTTAGTATATTAAACTTAGATAAGATAGAAAACGTGTATAGATAAAACAATTCTTTTTATCTAAACAAAAAAACAAGAAGATTTTTATCTTCTTTATCTAAAATTATATATCTAGTTCTAAAAGATGGTATATATATATAAACATTACTCTATTAAACTCTAGATTTTAATAAGAACTTAAGAAGTCTTAATATCTATTACGTAACTAATTTCTAATAGTAAACGTAACTTTAACATAGTCTAGATAAAGATATTAGTGTTATATATATAAGACTTGTTTTCTAAAGTCTGTCTCTACCGGGTCTACTAAAAAGTATTTAGTTGTTCGTAGTTATAGAAGTATTTACGTTATCTTATAGATTCTAGACGCGCTTACTAGTCTTTATATTTCTATAGGTATGTTGTTTAAGACTCTTAGCGTCGAAAATTAAATAGTAATATATTTTAGTCAAGAAAAGGCAGGAAATGGGAATACAATACTATCGATATTCGCGACACACTGGTAGAACTAGGGGAATCGCTTATTCAAGATTATAAGCGCCGGCGCTATACCTAATAGAATTATAGCGAGGGCTGTGCATTATCAAGGGTTGGTGTTCACTGGTACTCGTATCTGTAACTCATTTCTCGTACCTAACCAGTTTTTGGTCTCGTGATCTGGTCCCACTCTTGCGCATGTTGGTCCACACAACCAACAAAAGCAGCATCTGTTTTTCGTATGTTAGATTAATTAATGCAATCCGAAGAAACAGCAAAAAAGGCGCTTTGGCGGAGTGGTTAACGCGATGCCCTGCTACTGTCTATGACAAAGCCAGGCATTTCTTTCGGGAGCAAGAGTTCGAATCTCTTAGGCGTCGTTTAGATATCTTTTTTGTTATATTTTGGCTGTTTTTTTTTGGAGGATTTGATGAGTTTTTGAAAGGGCGGAGTTTGGTTTGCCTTGGTGGGTGTTGGTTGGTCCAGGTACTAGCGGTCTACTCACTTGCATTCCAGCTTTCCTCTCACTATTAAACATATTAGGGAATAGTACCTAGCTAGGAAGTAGGGTGGGGTTCCATTTGGATGGAATATACACGTGACCTTGGATGTGGCGTCGAGGGAATCTAGCTATGTTGAGTAATTTCTCTTCACTAAGCAAATAAGCAATTAGGTAGACACCATAGAATAGGGCTGACTTTACTTCTTTCTCAACTACCAAATGATACTGGTACAAAAATTCAAAGGGTGCAGATGGACTTTAAACTTGTTTATGTGGACCAAAAGGTGGAGGTACCCGCTTGAGTAAGTTCCAGCTGTCCACATCGGGCTCGCTTGAGTATCTGCAGCGGTCAAAATTATATGCCAAGGCAGAGCTACTTTCAACCCCATGCCAACTTCTCTCCATTGCGAGGCCACCCACCGCCTTTCTTCAAACAATTGAGATGCTACTTTTGAAAACGAACGACCCAATACAACCAGACCCCGGCATTTATCATCCAATCGGTCATCTATGGAGGAGTCTAGCCCTCTCCTGCAACCAGATATACATGACGTAGACGATCCACCTGGAAGAGTCGACCCAGGGTCCAAATCTGGAACGTTATTTGGGGTCCTTATTTGTACTATTTGTGTGTTGACAATTGATGTTGGCTTTTTTCTCCAAGTAGCACCATCTATCCGTATCCTCGAGTCTATTGTGTGCAGATCTTACTATCAAGAGCTAGGACAATTCCCCGGTGAAATTCCAGAATCAGAATGCAAAATTTCCGCAATTCAAAGCAGACTTGCCATGCTGAAAGGATGGTCGGCACTCTGTGCTTGCCTTCCAAGTAAGTCTCGAACGGACTTACGAATAAACTGCTAATCGTGAATAGGCGTTCTCCTGGCTGTGCCTTACGGGTTACTCGCGGACAAATACGGCAGAAAGCCGGTTCTCTATCTCGCTATTCTAGGAATTATCTTGAATGATATTTGGTTACTCGTCGTTTGTATGATTTTCTATGTTGCTTCCAAACTATACGTATCCTAATCATGTGAAAAAGGTTGGTTTCCAAATATATTTGCGGTTGAGTTCATATGGCTCGCCCCCGTTTTTAATGTCATAGGAGGAGGACCAGGGGTGGTGAGTATATACCTTGACACATGCAAGCGTTCACACTCTTCTGTCGCATTTTTCTTTTTGGAAAATGCTGACACTTTGGTAGGCCAGTTCAGTGATTTTGACGAGTGTTGCAGACGTTGTCACCGAAGACCAAAGGCTAGTCTACGTCTCTCCTGGTTAGTACTTTTTACTGACTCCATTTGTCTTAGATCTACGTATTTCTTCAGAATTACAGCTTCCATGCTTGTTGCCCAGCTTGTTTCAATTCCGATAAGCTCCATTTTAATGGAGACCAATCTTTGGCTTCCTATGTTTCTTGGTCTAGGGGCAATGATTCTCAGTGGCATGACCGTTATCGTGCTTCCGGAATCCCTAGACAGAAAGCGGAACTGTCCGAGCACCTTGTCCCCTCTTGATTCGGCAATAATTGAGAGGGAAACTTTTGAAGATTACAGTTTGAAAACATATTCTCTTGGTGGTTTAGTTCAGAACGGAAAGTGGCTGGTCGATGAATACCGATCTGTTTTCGTTTCGCCAATAATTGTCACGCTGATTTACACCTGTCTCATGAACTCTTTGGGTAGATCTTCTGTTGACCTTCTGCTGCAATATGCTTCCCGTAGATATTATTGGACGATAGCTCAAGTAAGCTTTATCCCTGTTCTCGGGGACGATTACTGATTTTCTGAACAGGCTGGGTTTTTATTTCCATTACGTGCAGCTGTTCAGCTCGCGCTTTTCCTATTGATACTCCCATATCTATCATACGTTCTAACGCATTATATGTCTATCAATCCTAAACAAAAAGACCTCTACATCTCGCGAGGAAGTGTTCTTCTTCTAATGGTTGGCTCCATTGGTATTGGTCTATCGCCAAACCCAGTCCCAATGGCTTTCTGTGGGTCTTCTCTGTTATATAAAGTTTTCTTTTGCAGATGCTAATTTACAAAGTTCTTGTTATAGATGCGTTGGGCTCCGGGTTTACTACAGCTGTAAGAAGTTTGGCAACATCAGTTGTTAAGCCCGATCAAGTAGGGCGTTTGTATGCTGCCATGACAACCATGGAAATGGTTGGAGGTATAGTAGCAGGCCCTGCTTTCTCTGCATTGTACAGTTATGGTTTAAAACTTGATGGATTGTGGGTTGGTATTCCATTCTTGGCGTCGGGGGCACTTTTTATGGTGGTTGCTTTACCTTTGTTTCTCTTGTCCTTGACGTCACATGATATTACATGATATTACATGATTCAATTAGCATCGGAAATACAGAGATTTCGGCCCTAAAGAGGGTGTGCGGGTGCAAGATACATATTAAAGTTTGTATCCGTCCCCTTACGAACGCTTACTCGTAACGAGTGATAAATTTAGGAAAATTTGACTCATACATCGAATGCAAAGAATCTCGATAAAACGAGTAGGGGTTTACTGGGTTTTACGTGTGTAGGGGCACGCTACCGAATGGCGCACACTCTACTAATCGAAGCCAAACAGGCCCCAAATTTCATACCCTGCAAATACATTGAACAACTCGGCCCCTATTTTCAGCGAAACCAGCTAATCAGAGATTTGCATTTGGGAATTACATACTATTATTATATATGATCTGCGTGACATGGTGAACTCTTAGCTGTCCACCCTCTTTGATTCCTTTGAATCAAATATGTATTTCCACTCTAAAAGTTTTTCCCGTGAGTGCCATCAGTAGGAGGTGAAGATGCATATTTCGTGGCATAATCTTGTTGGCTTTAAGCTGATGCTGGCTCCCTATTATTGTTATTTAGAATCATAATTGCTTTGTCTTGGCTGTTTTTCTAGGACCGACTCGTATAAGTACGGGCTCGTACTAGTATTAGCCAGAAGAGCTTTTGTCCATATAAAGAGCTTATCTCCCATCGAAGATACAGCTAGGAATTCAGTCCTATTTCACTTGTTCTTGAGCCGTATTGGCATTGTAGCACCCGCCACTTCTATATATTTTTAGATCTATCCTTGATCTATCCAACTACTACAATTCTCACCTGCAGTCCTCCTACAGTTTATGCCAGACTATAGAAGGGTCAACTACTATTCCCACACTAGTTCAACCTATATTCAATATAAGTTAGATTTTTTTACAAATCACATTCCAACTATATTCCAACTATATTCCAACTATATTCCAACTAT
>UNPR01000115.1:0-149650 GCA_900536425.1 Hymenoscyphus linearis | reverse complement strand
TGTTGGTGTAAAACAGGGTGAACCAATATACTCTCTTTGTGAAGTATAATAATCGATTGATGTGTCTACTACGTGGAATCCAGGGTATATATAGCCCTGGATTATCACGTGAGTAAACACGTGGAATATATCGCAACAGCTACCGCTAAGCCTCTATATACATTCTCTATCCCACATTAACTATTAACTAACTAACTAATTCGCGTATCTAGTGTCAAGGAGCGGAAAAAGCTTAGAAACCACCAGCCAAATGTAATACGTAATGCGTAATGTATAATGTAATGCGTAATGTATAATGTACACAATACAACACAACACTACCAGAACAAAACCCGTGACGTAACGTTGGTCATGTGATGCACTCCCCTTCAAATCCCCAAGTCTAACCTTGAAGTCTACCTGGGCACGTCCAGTTGCTAGTCACATGATACACTCCCCTTCAAATCACCTCGCCAAGTCCAAGTCCAGTCTAAATTCAGTCCAATTCACACTCCATCCATCTCCCCCCCCCACATCAAAACCCCATCAAAAACAAAACCCAACCTCTACTCGAGTAAGGCTCCATCCAAAAAGTCATCAATAATAATGACTAGGTAGTCGTCCTTCTAATCTCCTGCAGTAAACATACAATCACCATACAAATGCAGTCTACACTAAGCTACACTAAGCTAGGTAAGCTAAGCTAAGCTAAGCCTCCATGCATATCCCATCCATCCCCCATCACCCATCCATCCCCCATCACCCATCCATCAACCATCAACCAACCATCAACCAACCATCAACCATCTAACAACCAATTCACGTACCGTCGTATCACGGAAGTACAGTACCGTCGTATCACATCACGGAAAGTACAGCAACACAGCTTAGAAACCAAATGTACCAAATGCAATGTAAGGTGATGTAATGCAAGGTAATGCGCACATGGTATTCGTTTTTAAGATTTGTTATGATTTGTATGAGTCATAGTTTAGAGATTCATGAAAATGATGGGGGAGAAGGGAGGATGCGGGGAGAGAGAATGGGAGTGTTAGTGATGGACCGATGGTTGGTGATGCAGCTACCTGGCTTCAAATTGCAGGTGGGGAAAAAAAAGAAAAAGAGATGAAAGAGATGAAAGAGACGTGGGTTAGGTTGGGAAAAGGTGCTTCAGATGGAGTACTTTACTTGTATGTGATATTGACCGAATTTCCGGATTCGTCCTTGCGTGGGAATTGGGAATTTTAATTACCTGCCGAGTATCGTTGTACCAAATATGGAGATCCCCTCCATTTGCATGGCTCGCATGGATCAGCAGATGGATGGGCTGGATGGCGGGTTGGTTGTAGGACGACCTGCAGAAAGAAAGACGGGATGTGCACTATACCGTACAGATTTCAGGTCTGGTCGACAGAAAATCAATAATCCCACCTTTAATTTTGTCGGCGAGGGGAAGTTTTAGACGGGTTACCCATGGGAAAATCAGCGCGGCGTGGATTGATCCGGTCGGTCAGCAGTAAACTACCTAGGTAGGAAGGGCAGTGCTACTGCAGCTGCCCAGGTGCGGAGGAAAGTTTGGGGTTGAAAGTCTGGAAGACCAATATACGTACGCCGACACGCCGACACGCCGTGCTGTTTAGGGAAAAAAGAAAGGGCAATGACCTGGTGGTGTTCGCTTGTTCTTGCGTCGTTTCCAAGGTCCTGTCGGCGTTATCCTTGAAGATACGAGGGAGGAGCGGCGTGCTGTTTTAGTTTTAGGTTGGGTTGGTGCTGGACTGGGTTGGTGCTGGACTGGGCTGGTGCTGGTGCTGCTGTTGGTTGGTCGCTAGAAAAAAAGAAATGTTTCGAGTTGGTGGGGGAGGAACAACAACAACAATCCGTAGATGATGTTGGCACCAACCGTCAGGTGAAGAGTGTTTGCCTTGGTTGTGTGTATGAAACCTGCAAACCCAAGACTCAAGAGACCCAACTTGGTCAATGTTTCAAGATATCTCCGTATTCCAAGGCCGTGATGAATGAGATGCATCTGAATACGTTAGGTACCCATTCGTCGGCTGTGGACAGTAATTGGCGGTGGGCGGTGGGCGTGAGCAGTGGGCAGTGGGCACAGGGAGACCCAGTCCAGTGTTTAGGTACCCACGATATCGCTATCAAACCCCGCTGAGCCTTTCAGGCGGCACCCTCCCCAAGACCTAACCTGGGTTGAACAAGGCCGCCCAAGACGGGATTGGGGCTGGAGCTTATCGGCCATTTGACCAAGAGACTAAGAAACTTTTCAGCCCGTGCGATATCGCGATATGGATATGGATATGTGAAGAACAGGGTTTAATACGGGTTTACCGTTTACCACTTCCTCCGGAGGACTTCGGAGTAAACGTCCGAGTCGGAGTTGGTTCATCCCATTTTAAAAATATCCCGTCTCGCTTGCGAATTAATTATCTTGACGTCAGGTCAGAGGTGGAATTGATGAATGAGAAAAATGTCAGGAGGAGTGGCTTTTCTTGTGGTCCAGGGGAAGGTCGAGTGTGTAGCCACCAGAAACAAACTAACAGCAGATTGGAGGAAGTGACCATTGTGGTTGGCTTTGCTTGTGTGAAAGAAAACGCGAAGCCAGGAACCACTGGAGACGGAATGTCAAAAGCGGCAATAAGCGGCTTCTCTTCGTCTGAACTTTCTAGGGAATACCTGGCACCTCCAATATCCGAGATTAATTATTGAAAAGATTGCTCCAATATTTTAGGGCAATTATTAATGAAGTCTACGAGTACAATTATCCCCGAAGATTTTGGTCAAGAATTAGGTAATCCAGAAGGGCGGTTGAGGGCAGAATGAGGTGCACCTGCAGATGCTGACACTGGTGCGGATATCTACTGCCACTTTACGCGAGGCTCAATTTTCTCGGGGAGCCTAAAAGGGATAAGCGTGTGAGTCACAATTGTTTCCTGCCCTTGGAAAGGAAACCTGGTGCAGTGGTGCTGACGAGGGCAACCACTGTAGGGCGGCAGCGAGTTTGGGTGTGTGGTTCCTGCCGTAAGAACGCGAAAGTGAACTAGTTTGGCCCTGCCCAGCAACCCAGGTGAGTCCTGAGTCCTGACCGCAATTGCGGGTGAACAGCAAACCATACCTAGGTACCTACCTATGTATTGGTAGGTGTTCGTGATGCACAGTTTGGGACTCGAAGGGCGAAGGGAAGAAATAGATGTCAAACTCCCCTAGAATTGAATCATCATCATCGCACAAATTCCAATTTCTAAATTCCCTAGATGGGAATTTACAACACCAAAGATCGCCATCTCCATTTTCTCGCAGTGATCGCTCGCCCAGAATAACCGCTGAAAAAATAAAAAAAATTGTAGACAGCTCCACCGAGTCCACTCCCCAGGTAGGCAACAGCAGGCAGGCCGCAGGAGGAGCAGCAGCGATCACACACTCCAGTCCCGTCTCCAGCGATCCGGCTCAAGCGAGCCCAGCATCTGCCCTTCTGCACCCCAACCCTGTCTGCTCTGCTCTGCCTATCTGCCTCTCCTCCTCCCCCTCCCCCTCCCCCCCGCCGCTTTTACCCATTGCCTGCGCCCACCAACGCCCACCAACGCCCACCACCCACCCACCACCCACCACCCACCAACCCGCCCCTGTCGCTTCAACCCGCACACCCAACGGCGGCACTTAAAAACCATCGTCCTCCCCAACCCCACGCCCTCTCTTTTTTTTCCTCTTCTTTCTCCATCTGACTCAACACCACACCACACACCACACACCCAAATACACATCTCGAACATCACGCCCACGATGTTCTAAATCCACCAGTCTTTCCCGACTACCATTGACAATATCAGTCATCATTCCGTCCCACTTTAAAACAGTCAACCACTCCCCTCAACCACCCCCCTCACCTTTTCTTCCAACTTTGGAAGATTTGACCGTAGGAACCGCTTCGCGCTTTTCCCCCGCTACCGTCAACATACATCCCCAAGAGTCTCAACTCTTCGACAACACGGATCCACCATCAACATGGCTTCCCTCCAATTCACTGAGCCTGCCGGCACAACCATCCCATCAGCACAACCAACCACAACCCGCTCAAGATCAGGACTTTGTTCTGTACGAGGAGTCTCCGTCTGTTCGCAGTACCCTTAGTCTGTCCAATCAAAAACACGCTCTCATCGGCCAAAATCGTCGTCACTCTGCCCATTTAGCATCATCTGTGAAAAGTCAGAGAGTCGCCGCGATACACGCAACAGGACATTCCATCTCTACTTCGAATCTTCCAAATCGGTTTTCTATAGCTCAGAATCACAAATTCTACGCATCTTCAGCGCCCAACTCGACCACCTCTCTGCAGTGCCAGCAACGCCAGACTCGACCTCCAGTCCCGCTGTTCTCACAATCAACTGGCAACATCCCGCAAACTCCGAACATGGCTGTGCAAGGTATTTATTATTCACGTCCCGTTCCTGCGAACTTCCGTGACTCACAATCACACCCAGACATGGAACTCTTTGACGACGAATTCACTGCCTTTGAGGGCGGGGCTTCGACTCAAGGGCATAACTTCAACTCGGCTTACTCTTCGCCTGCCGTTCCAACGATCTACGATCCAACTATCAACCTTTCGTCTTCGAGTCTCTCCAACATGGGCACTGTCTCACCTCAAGATCTTTTCGTTCGCGATTCCTTCGCCTCGGCTCCAAACTCTACTGCTTTTACCAACTTGACCTCTCCATCAACCTACAACGACTCTCCCGACTTCCCTGAGAGCATCGAAGCTTCCCCATTCGAACGTGGCGATCACGCAATTGTAGGCGACCCATGGTATCCCCTCTTCCCTAGCGAGGATCACCCTACAGACGACGACGAGAAAATCCAGGTACCTCCATCACCACTTGTGCCTGAGGAAGAACTTCAAGTTGGGGAGCATCTTCGATCGAGAAGATCGGGCACTGCATCTTCCATTGGAGCACACTCTGCGGCCGCTGGAGTCAACGCACGCAAGCAAAACAAGCCTCTTCCTCCTATCATTGTCTTTGATCCAACAGATACCGCCGCCATGAAGCGGGCTCGCAACACTCTTGCGGCTCGTAAATCCCGACAACGCAAGAACCAGAGGATAGAGGACATGGAGGATGAAATCGCCAAGGTTAAAGCAGAACGTGATCACTGGAAGGGGATCGCTTTGGGACGATACCCACAATCATAGGCTTGGATCAATCTTGATAAGCCGCCGGCAACTCATGGATTGGGGGGAGGAATTTGAGATTCTTTCGCCTTGGGAGGCTATAGTAGCAGCTGCATGCAATGGGGCTCAGCAAGGACGCTATAGACCGAGGATTTTCTTTTTAAAAATTCGTTTCTTTGTTACATCTCCTTGCCAGTCACGATACTCTTCGGTGGTGGATTTGATAGCATGCGAGCCTCCACTGCTTGCAATTGCCTTTTTTCAGCCGGACTCGATTTGGGTCTTTGGGCTTGTTGTACTCTTTTCCTTTCTCCCTTGGCTTGGCTGGCTTTGCTTGATTTTTCTTTGATATTCAACCTAGGTGTCTCCCCTCTTCTTTGGGATGGTGACCCAGATTACTCAACTTACAACTTTGTTTCTCTTTTCTCTTTTCGTTGCTTCTTTTCCCTCGCACTTGAACGGGGGATGATTTCTACTCAATTGCGGGTCACATTACTAGTTACTCTTGATCAATGCAAGATTTTTTTTTTAGACATCTAAAGTTTGAGTATGCTATGTGATTTGAATGTGATGTGATGTGTTGTATACATTTTTTGGTAGTCATTTTCGTGCTCTTTTTGCTATGTGGTGAGTGGGATTTGTGAGGTGTGTAAGGTCTGGATGATTGATTGATTGACTGTGACTGATTGATTGACTGATTAACTGAGTGACTGATTGAGTAACTGTGTGAATGATTCTGTGATGATTCTGTGGCTGTTTGATGTAATGTGATGTGATGTAGTTGAGGTGGTCAAGTGTCACGTACACTGTACACTGTACAACTATCTGTTGTTGTATGTCGTCTGTCTGTCTTGTCTGTTGGTTGTTGGTTGTTGGTCTGTTGGTCTGTTGGTCTGTGTAAGCTTGGTCTGTGTAAGCTTGGTGTTATTGAGTGATGTGTCTTCAGTGACCTGGTGCTGGGGTGTATGTATGTGTGTGCTGGGGTGTATGTATGTGTGTGCTGGGGTGGGAATGTGAGTGTGGATGTGATTGTGATTGTGAATGTGAATGTGTTAGTGGGAGTGGGAATGTATGCAGGTATGTCATATGGAGTACCATGTGAGGACTTGGGGAATCAGAGAGAAGAGGAGGGAATCAGAGGAGAGGGTGGAGGAGGGGATCCCTGGGAATCAGAGGATGGAATCAGAGATCAGAGGAGGGACTGGAGGGAAGGGGAGGGGATAGGGATTGGGGTTGGGAGATGGGTTGGATAGGGGTTGGGGGGATTGAGGGGATGGGGTTGAGTGAGGGGATTGGTGTTGGATTGGGAGTTGGGGTTGGGGTTGGGATTGGGAGATGGGAGAGGAGAGAAGAGGAGGGGGTGGAGGAGGGAAGGGGAAGTGTGTGTGTGTGTGGGAAGGGGAAGTGTGTGAATCATGGGTCTTGGGGGGGTTGAGGGGATTGAGGGGATTGAGGGTGAGAATAGGGAATCAGGGGAGGGAGTGGAGGGGGTGAGGGGAGGGGGTGGTTGAGGGGGGAGGGGTGTGAATCATTGGTCTTGTGGGGTTTAGGGGATAGTGAGGAGGGGGTTTACTGGTTTATGTGGGGGGTGGTTGGGATTGTGGGGGAGGGAAGGGGAGGGAAGGGGAGGGAAGGGGGGAAGGGGAAGAGGAGGAAGAAGAGGGGGAGAGGGGGTGTGATTCATAGATACATAGATAGATAGATAGACCTATTATTCTGTTTAAACTTGATGGTTAGAGATTGAAGGTTGAAGGTTGGAGATTGATGGGGTAAAGGAGGGGTTGTTATGGGATGTGTGATTCATAGATGTGTGATTCATTTACAGATTTGATCTGCTGGATGGGTTGGAGGAGGGTTCGTGATTAGATGGAGGTAGGTTGGATGAGGGGATGAGGGGATGAGGGGATGAGGGGATGAGGGGATGAGAGGGTGTGTTGGATGAGTTGGAGGAGAATCAGGAGATGAGGGGGTATGATTGTAAGAGTGAGAGTGATTGTAAGAGTGAGTCTATAGGTTATGGACTAAGGTTAAGTACCAAGATTAAGGCTACAATTTCTAATTCCTCATCTAGATTTATACCACCTCCCGCTCCTCATCCTCTCCTACTCTCCTCATCCTCTCCTCAACCCTTTTTATTTAACCCTCTTGTACCTTACACCATCCCCTTACCCCTCTTACACTACCTACCATCAACTACCTGCCTACTACTATCTATCTACTATCTCTATTCTGTTTAAGGTTGAAGGTTGAAGGTTGGAGAGACTTCCAACCTTCAACCTTTAACCTTAAACAGGATAAAAGGTTGGAGATTGATAGGAGATTGATGGGAGACGGAAGAGAGGGGGTTTAAGGGGTTTGAGGGGATGGGGAAGAGGGAGAGGGAGAGGGGGGGGAGATTCTTAGATACCTATCTAGACTTATCATTCAGACCTATTATTCTGTTTAAGGTTGAAGGTTAAAGGTTAGAGAGATTTCCAACCTTCAACCTTCAACCTTAAACAGGATAAAAGGTTAGAGATTAATAGGAGATTGATGGGAGAGGGAAGTGTGTGTGTGATTCATTTATAGATGTATAATTTATAGTATAAGATTAGAGGAGGGGTAGAGGATAAGGAGAGTGTGTGATTTATAGGTTTAATCTTATAGAGGGGGGTTCGTGATTAGATGGAGAGGGATAAGAGGGGACAGCTAAAGTTTTTAATGTTTTAATGTTTTAATATATATATTAGAGGAGAATCAGAAGAATTAGAAGATAAGGGGGTGTAATTGTGATTTTTATGTGATTTTTATATAAGAGTAAGAGTAATTGTAAAAGTAAGAGTAATTATAAGAGTAAGAGTTATTCTACAGGTTAAGGACTAAGATCTAAGGTTAAGATCAAGCTTTATAATTCCTTATCTAGATTTATACTACCTCCCTCCCTCCCCCTCCATGTGCCCTTTACCCTTCTTATACTATATACTCTCTACTACCTACCTATTATCACCTACCATCTACCACCTATTATCACCTACCATCTACCACCTACTATCTACTATCTATCCCCACCTATCACCATCAACCCACCACCAACTTCCCTTTCTCAAGTCAACTCAAGTCAACTCAACTCAACTCAACTCAAGTTAAGGAAAATAGATAGATAGGGTTTAAGCGACCCAAGCGACCCTTAGTACGGTATGGTCCCTGCCCCTATACCTCCTTTTTTTAGACTTTTTTGTTGTTCTGATGTTCTGATAATCTGATGATAAAACTTTCATTTGGAGATGTATGTATATAGAAATGTATATAGTGGTGATGGTTGGTGGTTGGTGGTGGTTGGTGGTAAGGGAAGGTAGGGGGAATGAATGAGGGGGGGAGGGGATTAAATAAGAGGGGGGGGACGGGAGGAGGGAGGGGGGAGTTATGTTATGTTATGTTATGTTATGTTGTGGTATGTTATGTTATCTGATTGATGAGGGTGTGTGGTGTTGGGGGGAGAGGTGTTAGGGGGTGAGGTGTTGAGGGGTTGTGGAGGGGAGAGTGAGGGTGAGAGTGAGAGGGTGGGTGGTGGAAGGTGAGGGTTTGTAGATGGAAGACAAGTTCGTGGGGAGCCAAAGCGAAAGTGAGATGAAGGGGTTGGTTAATAGTATATATAGAGGTGAGGGCAGAAGAAAAGAGGAGGTTCTCAAATGTAACTTTTACTTGTACGTTCTTAACTTCCTTTTTATATGATTAACTCAATCTCATACTCTAAGAAGAGAAATATACCCAACCCTAACCTGTATTTAATTTCTTTTCCTTGTGACATATATACCTACCTACCTAAGTCTAAGTACTTATCTATTCCCATTCTCCCTCATGACTTTTCTTTTATAAGGCATTTGAGGCCAGGTTCTAGAAGGAGGTAGGTAGATATCATGTATATATACATTAGACGAGGTTCTTATATCTTTCTCCACCTTAACCTCAGATTATCAAAACCCTTGGTGCGGTAGTGCCGTATCAACAATCCATTGCGACAAATGACGTAAATTAATAAGTATAGTAATTGTTTATAAACTAGGTACATACCTAGTTGTAGGATAGGTAGATGTGATCTTAATCTTGATCTGTATATAGGTATAGGTAATCAATCTATCAAAGTAGTCTTACCTAGCTAGCTAACTAAACACTCATGGAAAGGGTGAGTGAGATCAGAGAGATTACGTGGTTCATCCTGAATACCTACCTATCTACCTCTAGGTACTTAGCTGGAAATAAGAAACTAACTAGATAGGACGGTCTTATCCCCTCGCAATTCCCATCGCAATAATACTATTTCTTTATTCCCATTTTCAATTTAAAATTTCTATAGAAAGGTTTAGATATAGATATCAAATCCTTAGACAGATCCGACAAAAAAAGCAAGAGAACCTTAAGTTATAAAGGGAAGTTAATTACGAGGTAAAGTAAAGTAAAGTCCACGAAATCGTAGCTTTACAGAGAAAGTCAGAGTCGTAGAGACTTTTAATTAGAGGATTAGAGGATTAGAATTTGGTTTTTATCTACGATAGGAGGTGTAGTTTACTGTACTGGCGGTCTGGATGAGCGTGTCGAGAACTACCAGTACAGTAGGTATATCCCATTAGAACCAACTTCTGAGCCGAAATAGAAACAGGCTGCAAAATAGTAAGGGAATTTCAATTACCTACGATATATCTACAAAAAGAAAGAACCACTCTATATCTAAGCTCGTGCTTCCATTTCATCGTAAGTCTAACTAGGTAGTTTTTCCCCCTTCCAAATTACTCGTCCCTTCCTCCTCGGTACATCTTCCTCAGCAACGCAACAACTTAAACGCTCACCGGCTGATGACAACTCCACTTGATTCTCCCCCAACTCCACAGTACGATATCATCGTCAAAAACATCAAATACTCACAGTGAATTACGTACACGATTACCTATTCTTACCACATAAACTCAAGCGGGTCAATGATTCCTCGAAACCGCAAAACATATCTGAAAAATGCATTTATATTCCCTATCATCAGTCCTTTTCTTACCCTGATCAAATCACCCCAAAACAAACCAGGCGAGCACAAACCCAGCTGTGCAACTTTAGGAAACCATTAGTCAAGAAATCCCCATCATCAAAAAGCGCAAATGCAAATGCAAATGTGAAGAAATCAAATAAAGCAATACCGCAGCAAGCAACAAGTACTCACAGCCATGCCACATTTTCGGATCGCTTCTTTGCGCCAGTATTCTTTTTTGCCGTCGAAGAAGATGATGGGTTGTTGCCATTCTTCTCCATAATCCATAATTCGGGATGTGGTTTATCGGAGGTAAACCAAAGTCGGCCCTTTTTGTCTAATAATAATCCGACGGGTCGGAAACAGTCGGTGGGACATTTTGTGACGTCTGCGTTTTCGATGATGGTTGTTGATCCTGTTGTGCTGGTGGAAGGGGCAACGGGGACACCGTTAGCAAATGGGACGGCTCGAATGTTGTATCCGTCAGGAGGTTGACGATTCCTATATCCAGTAAGTGGGTGTCAGGAGAGAAGGTTTGCATAAAGAAAATACCATGAACCATGGAACGAAACATAGGCTTCGGATCCATTTGGTTGGAATTTAATATCAAGAGGCGCATTGTGAGAGGGGAATACCATGACTGGAGGAATACGTTCTCTAGCACAGAAATTATCGTTGACCGTAGCATTCTGCTCCAGCGAGAACTGGGATCCAACAGTCAAGTTGCCAGGAGATGGAATGTTCGTATCATAAAGTGCAAAGCAATTCGGATAGCCATAATTACCACGATCGCTTGTATCGTTTAGGAATCCATGATAATTCATTTCTTCGGCTGGATTATTTTGATGAATGTCGGTTCCGCTTCTCTTCAAGTCATCAGCAGAGTTCTCCACACTATAGATTCCTCCGTTCAAAGGTTCCTCCGCTACACCAACTGAATTACGAAGACCCCACCCGATACGTTGTCCCGTGGTTGCATAATCTTGTGGGGCTGAATCGTTTGTAAGGTTGTTCAGATCCCAAGCTCGAATTTGGGCATGGCCAAAATCTAGAACAACAGCCGCATTATCCAGGTTGCTATTACTTCCTCGAGAAACGAGTAGCGTACCAGGCTTCTTCTGGGACATCAAGAGTGTTCGCGTTACATGGTCCTCGTTTTTCATTCCGGTAATGATGGTTCGTTTGTTGCTGCTCACTGTGACATCATTCGCGTTGTAGTCCCACGCATAAACCTTGTCAACATCGGAGGCATAGAGGGTCTTGCCATCATTCGAGAGAGCGATACCGTGGCCGAGCTATTGAAGTTTGATCAGCATAGAACTACAATTGGGAGCTAATCTTCCAGTGTATGGCTTCTTACGTCTTTGCTTGGAATCAAAACGGTCTTCTTGGCAACCTCCAAGCAAGTACCTCCGCCTTCATTGAATGTCAAATGCAAAATGCCATTGCCCGAGTCAGTCATAAGCATATTGTCTTTGGAGTCCCAAATAATGCTTCTTGGAGATGTTAGGTCGGTGGTGACCAATTGAGCACTCCAACCATCATGAGTGACTGGTGCGGGGTGTGGAGGCTTGAGATTGCAGGCCACTCTCGAGCCAGCTATCTGGGCAGCAACCAGAGACAGAGAAGAGAGAAGAAGGGTAAACTGTAAGTTAGAAGCGTACTGCATTGTGAAAATGAGACCATATGAAATGAATGCTGAAAATAATAGCAGGCAAGCAACACACTGGCGTTGAAGTAGGGGAGGTGGGGGTGGTATAGCAAACATAAATGAGGGGAAGGACTTGGGTTCGAAGTCGCTAATAATATGTGACAAATGAATCGAACCTTGAATCGATTACGTCGGTGGTGAATGAAAGAAAGACCTACCAGTTGTGCTTTTAAACATGTGGCGGTTTTGCACATCAACTTTCCTTGGTCAGTTTATCAGACGGAGAACTGAAGTCTGATAGCTGAGGGGCAATGATGTTCCACGGGTCGGATTAATGTCTTGGCGAAACTTGGTATCACGTGCAAGAGATCTTCAATTGGGGAGGTGCACCTGCATCTGCAGCTTTGTTGTCTACCGTACTCGTACCTAGAAAAAGGCCTAATGAAGAATGCACGTAAACAATGGGATTATAATGACTATTATATATTTTGTGAACAAAGCAGAGGTATTAAATTTTCATTATCTCGAGCTGTTACTACTCTTGAGTATTCATATTGTGGTGAAACTCTGCAATTGAGGAGACCAGTTGTAATTTGAATCGCCTCGCGCATCAAGTATGCCCATAGAGGAATGCGCCATTGCATTTCTGTTAGTTGTGGGAGGGAAGTGTTGGGTTAGAAGGGTGGCTTACATAATACACTTGCATTTCTTTTAGCTGCGTGGGTGTTGGGTTGGAGGGGTGCTTACATAATACAATTGCATTTCTGTTAGGTGCGTGGGTGTTGGGTTGGAAGGTGGTGCTTACATAATACAATTGCATTACTCTTAGGTGCGTGGGTGTTGGGTTGGAAGGTGGTGCTTACATAATACCTCAATCCCATATCCCCGAAGACAAAAAGTTTTGTTAACCCCGAAAGTTTTCTTGCAATTGTCGAAAGATTCTCACATGCCGCTTTAGGGGTCCCAAACGCCAAAATTCAGGCGGCGCTGGCGCCAAGTCCTTAAGCCAGCCACTCACAGCCCTGCACGTGATGTGCCAAAAGTTTTGTTGCACATCGCACTTTCTTCAACTTTTTGCCAAAAAAAACCCTTTAGACCAACTTTTGAACCACCCAACGCAATTACACGGGAAAAGTTAGGAGAGAAAGTTCGAGATATATACTATCACGAGAGGATATGTGAAGGATAGAACTTTTAAACTAGTGTTGCTGTTGTAATGTGATCTTGTAATCTTTTTCGTTGAGGATTTGTATGATCTTCAAAAGTTGAAGATACGCGCTTAACACGCTTAACAGCTTGGCGCCAAGACCATTCACTGCAACCAAGTTTGCCGCGCTTATTGTACCTTCACCCAAGCCTGAGTACCAATACCCTCGTGGGCCATGACAATCCCATAGTTGTAGGGAATGGATTGTATTGTCACTCAACTGGTGGTGGTGTGCAGTTGCGCTCGCATCCTCGCATAACACCACGACTTCTCTCCCCTCCAAGATGCACGCACGACATACGACATCAATTTCCAAAAGCTGTCGCAAACAATCATAATCATAGAACAATTTATATTCTCCCCGAAGATCATTTTCATTTAAATACATCTATCTTAAATGAAGATCAACTCAACATATACCCTGGAACAATACCTGAGCCTCCACTACACTACCACTCCCCAAGTAACTCCACACGCGCCCGCAAAGCAAAGGTATAGATTTACTCCGTACAATAAAATCACGAATCACGATCTCTTCATTTTTTATTTTTCAAGAGGCCATTTTGTCATCGATAAACATCGCGAAGGTATTACACACACATTACCCTAGAGAGAAGGGACGATGTATGGAAAAACGAGGTATCGTGTTTGAAGAGAAAATACAACTCACCAGCCTCCTAGAGATTTTTCCAGACGGTTTTAGGTTGATTCTCGATTTTCTTTACGTTTTGTAAATATATATCCTAATGCAACTAACTTTTTAGTAGGAGAGGATAGATAGATAGTGAATATATCAGTAGAGGAATAGATTAAAAGCTTTAAATATGGTTTATATTGGATCGAAATAAGGTATTGAAGGGATGTAGACATTCAAGTATGTACTTATACATTCTAATGCGTAATTATCTACACAAACACCCTCCCTTCAACCTTCACTATGTTACAGATTCAATATCATACATTCAAATATAATACACTCCCCCCCCTTACTAAGCTACACTTCCTGCCGCCCACACACAACCACTCTCCTCCAAAACCATCGGATTCTTCCCCGGTCCTCGACTCTCACAAGAACTCACATATCTTCCTTCCTGATCCATAGTGGAATACCCCATTGTGCCACCTAGACTATAAGCTTGAACAGGGAAGGTTACGGGGTCCCCCTGGGTGCAGGTTTTTACTCCCGTGGGGGAGGTTGAACAAGTGAGGGAGGAGGAGATATTTAGGTTCGAGGCGTTTGATTCTATGGTGTAGTATTTGTATTTGCCGTTTCTGCAAAATAGTAGAACCAATTAGTTCACAACGTTTGAAGGTTAGAAAGGGGCCATGGAACTAGGATTAGGAATAGGACAGTCATACTTCGGAGCATCCTCACAAAAAAACCACCGTCTCACACTCCCAAACCCTCCTTCTCCATCAGTAAATACTCGAACAAGTCCATTGTAATCACATAATAAATCATACATCCCATCATAAGCCGTCCATTCTGTGTGTGTCCCCGGTCTATCGAGTCGTGGACAGTGGAATGCTGCGTTCCCGTATAAGGAGCTGATGTTGGGGTCGGAAGACCCGTAGCTTATGCGGAAGGAAACCGAGAGGGGGACGGGAGGTGTGGTGGTGGTGTTTGTTGTGCTGAGGTAGGAGGAGATTGTGAAGGTGGGGGGATTGGGACAGTGTTGGCTGTAGGGGTTGATTGGGGGTGGGTTTGGGTCCTGGGTGGGGGACAAGGAGGAGGGGGAGGTGGTGGTGGTGGTTGTGGTTGTGATAGTGGGTGCTGGGGGGTGTTAGTTTAGTTTGGGGGGTGGGGAGGTAGGTACAGGGATGGAATGGAATGACGGACTTGGGGTTGTGGTTATGGTTGGGACTGTAGTGGTGGTAGTAGTTGGGATTACGGTGCTGGTGGTAGTTGGGTCATTGGTCATGGTAGGGTCGTCAGTATCGTTTGGGTCGTCAGTGATAGTTGGATCCTCGGTGTCGGTTGGGTCTGTTGGGTCTCCCATGTCCGCTGTTTAGTAGGAATTATTAGTTTAAAGGTTACAATCGACGGCTCCTTAGAATGAATAGGATTAACTAACTTGCAGTCACCATCTCAAACGCAGAGACATATCGTCCTAGTAGGACACTTGCAATAATGAAGGAGTGAATAAATCGAACCATTTTGAGTATCGTAGTAACACAGTACAAATAGTATTACAAAACTTAAAAAAACAAGTCGACAGCAATATATTTTCTTTCCCAAGTCCCTGATATATATGAAGTACAACGGACCTCCGGGTATAGCAAAGCGCCTGCAACGTTCAATAAAGGAGAACTCTCGAGATTAATTTAATGATGTAACATCGTATTTCTATTCCCTATTGAGGAAATGCGCTAACCAATCAATACTCTACTAGTTAGACTAAAAAGAATACGAGGAGGTTTTTGCTGGGTAATGTTGTCCTGCATGTGGGTATTGAGGCTGAACTAGTTGGTTGCATTTGGTGTAGTACGGGCCGAGCTATGTAGCACCATTGAGTGAGGGGTACCTAACGAAATTGCGGGGGAGGCTACATTTTTATTAAGGGGAAGGAGGTGGGTATTGGTGGGGAGGGGAGAAGTGTGCTTACCTAGGTAGGAAAGTTTGAAGGGAAAGAGTGGACATCACGGGGTTGTATTGATTTTCTCAATGCATATTTTGAGAATACTTGATAATAAGTTTCAAAGAATTCAATACTCAATTTCAGCCGGAGATCAAGCGACTGAATTGATACCAGCCGAAGATGAGTCAGAAACCAAAAGTAAGGTCAACTGTTGTATCACGTGATATATATACTTCCCCTGCCTCGAGTCGCTTAGGTTGGGTTAAGTCTGTGAACCGAAAAAGAACACTAAGAGATGTACAAATAATTATTTGAGACCAACAAGGAGGCTTTCGTTACTCTGGTTCTTTTTTCTGTCATTCCCACAAGTTTCTACAGGTTTCTTTCCTAAGACTATCTTGCTTGCTAAAAGTGTAGCAGCAGTACGTCGTCATACAAGAATAAAACATCATAATTCTTAGTATAGGTACTATTCGAAACGGTTTATACTCCGGTGCGATGTCTGATGTGAAAACCCCTCTGGGAAAAGAACTATCGTACATGCTAGGACAACGGAGATTTAGTTTTCCAGTTAGCTTCGACGGTATTATCTCTGTCATATATCAGAGAAACATCATATCTCTTGGTGTAGGTGCTAGTTGAGACGATTCAGAATTCAGTGCGATGTCTGATGTCAAATTGCCTTTGGAAAAAAACCTCGTACATACTAGGACAACGGAGAGGTTTAGTTTGGAAATTAGCTTCAAGATGTATTATCTCTGTCATAAATCAGAGAAACGTCACTAATTAAGGCTCCTTCTAGGTTTTCATCGCTTGCTTTAGTCTAAAGATTCAGAAATAAATACTGTCGTTCTCCTTCGATAAAGTGGTCACCCGAAAATTCACAATCATCAAGTTACCCATCATTTTTCAAAACAATTTTACCTTCAAACTTCCCAACAGCTTATTAATGGCACCTGTTCACTTCAGTCATTCGAAAAGTCTTACCTCTGAAGATAGCCACTGGAACGCCGGTAGCATTTTTGTTTTGTGCTTTGGACTTCTTGGTGGTATTGTTTTGTTCAGTTGTATGTATCACCCTCCATCCAATTTTCCTCCCCTTCTCCTTTCCCCCCTCATCTTCAACATTACAATTCAACCTCAAAGCGAGCTCATACTAATCTCAAGATATAGATATAATCTACAACGCCTATCAACAGAGAAAGGTTATGCACCAACACAACATCGACTCCGAAATCGAAGCAATGGAAAATCTCCGAACCGAGCAACTCGAAAAGACCCGTTCCCAACACGCCTTACAACAAAACCTGGAGTCCATCGATGAGGAAAAGGGAGGAGATATCAAATTTCTTCCTTCCATTTACACGAGTTCCATTTACTCGAGACCGCTATCACAAGAATTATATCAATCATTCTCTGAGATAACCGGAACCAGAGACCAAGATGGAAGTGAACACAACTTCTCCCCATTCATGCCTCCGCGCGAGCAAACGTCACGTTATGACGGGGATACGCATAACTATCTCATGACTGTCCAGCAAGGTGGTGATGGAATGGTACAACCTATTATTCCTCCTGCTCGAGCTATCTCGCCACTTGTTCTTCCACCACCGGCTATTCCGATTACGATGCAAGTACTTGAGCTAACTCAGAAAATGTCAAGTCTTGAGTTATTGGGAGGTTATGAGCGAACAGGACCATCTAATCTCCCTACACGTCCTGCAAATGCTGTACTGGGCTTCCCAAGAATGCCAACAAAAGGAAGCGAGTTCAACCCGGAGTTGGGACCTTATCCAAAGATTGAATACCTTCCCAACCAAAAGGATAAACTTGTTGATCTTCCTATTCGACTTAAGGGTTCAAGTTCTTCACGCTCTGGATCATCGGATTTCGTGGAGCATTTCATGGAGCATTTCATGGCACGACCTTCATATCGGGCGTCGACAAATCTCCCTGGATGTGACATGACTGGAGCCGAGTTGCGGAAAATGCTTGACGATTATGAAGATTCACAGAGGAGAGGAGAAAGGGAGTTCATGTCTGATACTTCTTGGATCAGATGCAACAAGTAAGGAGTTATTCTCGACGAAGCAGGGCGATGGAAGGTAGCAGGACTACCTTCAGAGACATTGAAGAAGCTCAAACAGTAGGGACAGCTATTTTCAAGACGTGGTTTTTTGTAGAGACATGGAAGGTAGCAGGACTACCTTCAGAAATATTGAAGAAGCTCAAACAGTAGGGACAGCTATTTTCAAGACGTGGCTTTTTGTAGAGACATGGAAGGTAGCAGGACTACCTTCAGAGATATTGAAGAAGCTCAAACAGTAGGGACAGCTATTTTCAAGACGAGGTTTTTTGTAGAGACATGGAAGGTAGCAGGACTACCTTCAGAGACATTGAAAAAGCTCAAACAGTAGGGACAGCTATTTTCAAGACATGGTTTTTTGTAGAGACATGGAAGGTAGCAGGACTACCTTCAGAGACATTGAAGAAGCTCAAACAGTAGGGACAGCTATTTTCAAGACGAGGTTTTTTGTAGAGGCAATGAGAAGTCGGCAAGCAAAATAGTATATAGGTTTTATTTGGATTTGGATTGGGAAGATAGGTTTTTGGCTTATTTTGGGTATCAATGGGTCCATTTAAATGGAACGGATACAATTATACACGGGGTTTGATCTCCTTCATGTAGTGATTTTCAAGGTGTTCAGGAATACCTTGTCCCGCGATTGCGAATGAAATAAACACATATTCTCTCGGATCTGTTCCTCGCGATGAAGTGATAAAAGTCCTGACCATGGAGATTGTGTTCTGAACCGCATATAGAGTGATATCTATTGAACACGATGCTACATCCAAAATCTAGAGCCGACACATATTTTAACATTGATACACTTTTATTGCACTTACCAAGCTTTCTGGGAGCGTGATAATGGAAGAGTGGATGTACGGCCACAATTTCCCATAATTGATTAATATTCATCTCTTGGAATACCACATACGATGTCACTTTTGGTCTCTGAAGATTATGCCCAGTTTGTGACTCTATAGTACAAGGTTTTGTATTAAGCCACTTCTTGCAGTCGAATCCCTCTCACTAATCCAATGACCATCTACTCAATAAGTCGCTGCCACGAATCCTTTCGTGTAGATGTCCATTCCCTGTACAAATCCAATCTTCCTTGGTTTCCATCCCAGGATCTGCTTTGCTCTTCCAGAGTGATTGTTCATACTTGTAGACATAGCTTCCGTAAACGAATTAACTCTAGCACCAACTAAATCAACCCTTCCCATAAAACCCATTGCTTCCGCCGCAAATTCCAAGATATCTCTCATGCTTTCCTGGCTGGTCACCAAGTCAAACACGGGATGAACTCCAGTTCCGGATATCAAAGGTAGCTTCTCAATAGCTGCATGGAAACCAGAGGCAACATCGTCAACATGAACCAGTCCTGGACGACTGTCTGAATCAGCGAGAAGTTGCACCGAACTGAAGCCATTTTTAATTGCATCTTGAATTGGTTTGAAGAACAGACTCCAGATTGGATGGGATCTTCCATACACCAACGCCGGTCTGACGATCATGACATCCAGTACATCCGTGGAAGCAAGTACCTCTCTTTCGACAGTGCCTCGCCAAGCTGTCAATTCCGCAGGTCGAGTAGGTGAGTTGGAAGCACCGACTGGCGTAAGATCGCTGACAGGTTCATTCGAACTTCCATGCACCCAAGTTCCAGAACAATAAACAAAACCTAGCTTCGGGATTTTAATATCGTCTTTTGAGGCAGCTGCAAGTCTCGCAGCGCCGATTTTCTTGATTTCCGAGATGAGGTTTTGCGTTGCGCTGAGTTCGGCACCCATCAAATCGACAATGACATCGATGCGGTGCTTATTGATGGATTCCAGGAGCTTCTTGTTGTCTGAGATAGATCCAAGGATTGGAATCACTTCGTCTATCTCGAGAGATTTGGCTTTTTCTGCTGTTCGTGCAAGTCCGTAGACACGATGGTCACCACTCCTAACGAGCGAGTGGCAGAGCTCCTTTCCAATGTAGCCAGTGGCACCGAGAACGAGAACGTTGACCATTTTGATGTTTTGTTTGTTCGTGGGGATTCTTAATTGAGGTCGCAAAATGTGAAAGGATCGAATGGTGTTGAGTCGCAGATGGTGGGAGATGTTATGTTGATCAGGTGTGTTTTGTTGTGCGGGGGTTGTGCGACGTAATCGTGGTTGTTTGAAAATTGGTCTCTAATCAGATCACTGTGCCAAATCTCAACTATTATACTTATGACTTTCGCAAAGGGGCTTTCTGATGTTCCGCAGAAAAGGATAAACGCCGAGGCTGGAACTTTATTTTCGGACTTAGGAGCAAGTGGTGATGAGACTTCACTAAGACTTCGATGGGGATTTCAATTTAATCTCCGCCTATCCCCGCATCAAGAGGTTGTATATACACTATACTGGATTTTATGTTATGCAAGTACTAATGGGTAACTGGGTTACGTTATTCCCATTCACCTAACACCTAATGTCGTTTATAGTTTAAATTAAGACGTTTGCTGTCAACCAACAAGTATAAAACACGGGAAACATAGCTCCTTAGCCGTGGCCTACTGGTAAGGGCGCCAGTCAGTGTCAGTGATCTTGTTGGCCAGCCATAAAGAAACCCAGGTAATGCTGTGTTTGACCCGAGCGGTGGTGCAACTGATTCAGTTGTACTCCCAGGATCTTTTTGCCATTTTATTTTATGATGTTTTATTATTTTTTATTTTTAGTACTGATATGAACTTTTGATTTCTTTTGATTAGTGGGCACGTGCTGGGTTACGTTGACCTTTTATTTGAGCTTATTTTGTTGTTATCACTAGGTGAATTTTATATCACCTACATCAGAAGGTGGATGTCTACAGCCGCTGATATGCGTTACTGTACAGTATCGCCTAGACTTGACTGGTACACTTTATCCTGGGGACGAATGTCTTTTGTTCTTTTTACAGTCGCTTCTCAAATATATCACCATATTATGAGCAGTTCAATCACGAAGAAGCGACGAAGAACGACGGGGTCAGATCTGGGCGCCGATATGTAAGCCCACGATGCCAACAGTCATTGTCTGAAAAGTGGAGATACCCAATATGTATAGGACTTTCCCCTAATGTAATATATTTCAGAGTGATTTTGGGGCGGGAAGGGGTTCATAGGTACAATTTCAGTAATGTTTAAAGTAAAGACATCTTTGATAAAGGAAATACAGGAGGGGAGATATCATACACTGGGTGATAGTAAAAATGACTACTCCACAGGATCGATGTCATTCGCTAGGTCCTCAATAGGAGTCACCGGCTCAAGAGATTCAACCGATTCCTCATCAGAATCACTAGGATTAACCTACTGGCTCAGCCAAAGGTACGCTAAAAGATTACATGTAAAGAATCCCACGAGACCTAACCCGGATTTTAGGGAGGATGGCTAGTCATCAAGTAGCTCTTAGATTAAGAGGATATCGAGCGCTATAGGCTTCGAGTATTTCATAAATATTCTGATAGATGAGTTATATAATTGTTAGGTAGTATATACCATTTCCTCGCTCTTTTCTAATATATCTATATCTAAGAGGGTTATACCTCAAGGGGTAGTACTTAGGAACCCTATAAGGTCTTAGTTATTTCTAGAGGCTGCTCTTTACAGTAGGGCCTAAACTAGAGCGTTCCCTCTTTCTAGACTCTAAGCTCTCGTTCTCTACCTAAGAAACCTTTAGCCCTACGTAGGCTGCCGCGGCTTCCCTATAGTTATTACTTCTACGTAATAGGACAGTCTCTTATCGAGAACGCTATATATACCCATCTTTAGTTAGTACATTTAGTAGGGGCGTCCCTCTTCTTAGAGGTGTAGTTGTCTTTTACCTCTATATACGATTTCTTCTATAGGGCTTTCGGTAGGCTCTCGCCTTTATAACGTAGAAAGTCTTATTATAAAGTATAATAAACAGTAGAATAGTCGAGTTCGAGGTCTTTAGCAATTTTAGATAGTCTATCGTATATACGCGACTTACTAATAAATACCTCTTTAATAAGGCGAGAGATACTAATTAGGAAGTCGGTCACCTATTATGGAGGCAAGGGGGTACGTTAAGGGGGTATATTTTAAAAAAAATTGTATATATAAAAAAGGTTCGCCAGGTCGGACCAAATTCGGGGTTTTATGTAGTGGCACTTGACTATACCATCCTAAAGCCAAACTCCATGAAGAAAATAGAAAACCCGGTCCTGCCATCCATCCATCTATCTATTTGAAAAAACGTTCTTAGGTATCTCATCTCATCCTCATTTAGGTATCTCATCTCATCCCCATCCTCATGAGGATCATCCTCATCAGTATCATCCTCATCAGTATCGTCCTCATCAGCACTTTCCCTATCAAGCTCAATCAAAGTATCCCCCCCATAGATATCACCATAGATATCATACAATTCGTCCAGAGTGAACCCACTTTGACTCAAGGGACGGGGGATGAGATCACTTAGATGAATGAAAACACCCGGAGCAACGGGATCAAAGGGCCGATTGAACCTATAAATTGCTTCCTCCTCAGTTATTATACGACCCGGACGACGAAAGCCACGCCCACCCAGTTCCGTATATAATCTCTCCCGAATAGTAATAATCGCCAAACTAATACCAATATCCAACATATGCGGACGAGTAACCGTGCTACCAGCCTCAAAGTATTCATTGAACTCTATAGGAGCGTCTCCTGGACGATCTTTACCTCTCAGAACCTCGATCCACCATGGCGTGACTGAATCGTTGATATGAGGGATTGTTTTGATGCTGTTTTCAACAACATCATCTTTTACATATTCAAATTTGTGTCGACAGATTGGACAAGCCGCCTGGTCTAGGAAGCTTGCATCAACCCACTCTTTGAGGCAGGTTTTTCCGAATACGTGGTTTCCTGGGCAGCGGTAACGTGCAGGACCTTCGGCTGGGGTGGTTTCGTTCTTTTTGTCGCCGGGTCTGATTGATCCTATGGTGTTGTAACAGATGATGCAATCCTTCTCGTCTGGTTTCAATTCATGGAGGAATATAGACTTGATAGACGATTCTAACATAGGCGAGCAATCTTTATCTCCATAGATGGATCTCCACAGTGCTGGATCTGTTTTCAGGGTTTCGATCAGTCTCTCGTTGACTTCCAGAATAGTTGTCGCTTCTCGGAGGAAATACAGAACATCGAGTTGAACTCTGATAGGTCTGGGTAACAAGTACTTCCAGGTAGATGCCCAATCAAGCTTGTATTGGACATTGATGCATGGGGTACAATTAAGTCTGTATTGGAAATTGCTTGGGGTATCGCACCGCGAAATTGGGCTAGAATCATCAGTTGGAGAATCCTCAGATGGAGAATCCTGAGATGGAAAATCCTCAGATAGTATTGGTGTGTTCTCGGAAGCCCATACAGCCAGTTCTTGAACTCTACACTCGAGATTTCCAGTCTCGACAATCCATTTAAGCATTAAGCAGCGAACAGAGTATTCCAGATACGAGCAGGCACCAGTAAGCCATTGAAAGTCCAGCTCAGAGACTCGGTTAAAGCTGCGAGGATCTCCTGTAATTTCCTTCTTACAACGAGAATACTTATCAACGACTCTTGGATACCGTCTTAGAAGTCCTTTGATAAACTCCTCGCTGCAGACAGGCATTGAAGGCAATTGTTTTGGGAATTCCGGTATTGCTGACAAGTCAGGAATTGGACCCGGTAGAAGTGACAAGTCCGGAGGTGGATAATCGCGGGGAGAAGTTTTACGTTGCTCTTCGGAACTATAGTTCGAGAGATCTGCTAGACAGAATATACAAGAATAATCTAAATAGACAGTGATATCTCGGATAAGTGGATCATCTAGCTTTAAATCGCAAATTTTAGCAGAGTCCAGTGCCTTGAGACAATAATGGTTGTCAATTGCTTTGTGCCCGCAAGCCGACAAGGTGGTAATGTAAATACACATGTTGAATAAGCTTTACCTTTTTTACTATGTGAGTTTTTGATTTCAGAACTTGTTTCCTGATTGGAGTTTTACATCTTAGGGGTCCTAGCTTTATATCCTTTTGGCAGGTCATGATCATTACTATTCTAGCTATTGTCACAACTTGACCACATAAAAGAGGGCGAAGAGGCAACAAAGCACTCTGATAATTGTCTTGAGTTTCAAGAAAGGAATCTTGCTCTCTTCTTTTCCGTCTTTCTTTTGAAAACACAATGGCTTTGTGTCATCTCTTTGTTGCATACTAGTTGGCCTCGGAGTACATATAAATTAAGTCTTTATAGTGAAATATGTTTTTAGTGAGATTTAGAATTAACCAATTAGGAATTAATTATTTTTGAATTAAATTTTTTCAAAGCTTCTTATGCCAACTACTATGGTGGTTGGTTAGCACTGAGGCGAAATCCTACCAAGGCGAAATAAGTTTACTAAATAATTGTTTCCTTAACCCCTAACGATCGGAAACACTTAGTTCTTGCTTAGAATTGATTCTTTAATTGAAAATACGTAGATTGTAAAAGAGTTAGTAGTTGATTTGTTATAGTTTTTAGACCATAAATAAGTTATTTCGCCTTGGTGGGATTTCGCCTCGGTGCTACCAACCACTATAGTACTGTACTCGAGTAGTTGGCCTGAGAAGCTAAAAAAAGATTAATTTAAAAATAATTAATTCCTGATTGGTTAATTCTATAAAAGCATATTTTACTATAAAGACTTAATTTATATATACTCCGAGGCCAACTAGTACCTGTTTCCTTGACATAAATCACATAATAAACAATAAAATCAGAATGAAAGAATATATAGTATTCAGTGAATATGAGGCTGTTCTACTGTTCTCTTACAGAATATACATATTGATTAGAGGTAACTTGTGTAACTAACCACTATAAGCCTAGTATAGCTTATCCTTGACAGTTTTTTCATTCTTCTATTCACCAACCAAAAGCTTACTAGAACTTGGTTAAATGAAAGGACAGCCAGTGCTCAGATCACATGACATAAACACCACCCCTGTAATTGTATTTGTACTCGAGTATTCACTAAGGAATTAAAAGTCTATTGTAAGGTCATTCATCAGAAGAGACTCTACAGATGAATCCTTATTGTTCTGCTCTGAGCAGTTCAGCGTCATAGAATTGTCGTTCACCCCATTCATGTTTAGGCGTATGAGTTGCCCATTGGAACAATGCCACTTCTCAGTAATACTGAACTCTCTGGTGTTCACAAAGATTCTTCATGAAGCAATTCATTGTACAGCCGACTGTTTACATCTTGAACAGTAGAGAGCCAAGACATCTCTCAAAGACGAAGTCCTGCTTTCCAATTACTTGAACACCTTTTCAAACATAAAACAACTTCTTCCACTGACCATAATAACTTCATAATTTCCCTCTGTCAGGTTCTTTCCACCCTCCAACCCAACACAACAAACCAACAGAAACCACAACAACTTACAACAACCAATCAATCAGTCAATAAATCAATCAATCCACATTTTCAAGTCAACCCTTAAAATGTCTTCCAACAACTCTGGAATCCCTAGAGATATCCCCGCTAATCTCCAAGATCTCTCAGAAGAAGAACTACGCTTCATCTATGACAACGGCAACGGTACTACAAACACCAATCAAAATTCGGACCAACTAATTACCCATCTAGAAGGTACCCATCTGAATTCGGACCAACGAATTACCCATCAACAAGATGCCCCTCGGCCCTTCACAATGCCAGGAATCCAGCTTACTGGAGATGCCCCTCGCCTAACAGCCGAGCCCGGTATCTTCGGTGGTCACGGAGCCTATGGTAGTTACGGAACCTGGGGAACAGGCGCATCTCGAGGACTAGATATGCTCCTAGACACCAGCACACCCGGCACCCCGGAATCCCTAGCAAGACTCTCAAACAACGAGCCATGTCCCATCTGTAGAGAGCCCATGAACGTCACGGTAAAGGCCACTGCTAGCACTATCCCTTGCAAGCACCGATACCACAACGTCTGCATCCATCGCTGGCTCGACGAGGGCAATGATTCTTGCCCCACTTGTCGTGGATACATTTCACGATTGACTCTTGAAGGCCCTCAGGGTCAGACGAGACAGTGGAATACGCTGGATTTCTTGGCTGAGGGTTATCGGCAGATTCCTGCGAGCGAACGAGGGGTTTCTAGATTGGAAACCGCTCTTGGGAGACATCAGAGACACGGTTAGATGAATATTTGGGGGTTGATGATCATTGGCCAATCAAGAAGAGGATAAGTAACAGACTAACTAGAATTGAATAAGATCTTTCTTTCTTTCTATCTATCTTTTTTCCCTTTCTTTCTTTTCTTTCTTTAGAAAACCCACAAAAGCTCGAGGACAATACCACTCTATAGCGAATCACTAGATCAGATAGACCTACTCAGAGTACCAAAAACAATCTTCTTTTCTTTCTTTCTTTAGAAACAACCCACAAAAACTCCTACCTAGAGTACCAAAAACAATATAAAAAACCCACAAAAACTTAAGGACAAGACCACATAGGCACTATCTACAGCAAATCACTAGATCAGATAGAACCTACATACCTTGAGTGCCAAAAAATATACCTGTATATAAAAACTATAAAACGACTAATAAAATGTAAAACGTGAATGAGTGAGAACATGAGAGAGAGAGCGAGTCATGAGAGTTGTAAGAGAGACATTGAAATGTAAATTATTAGAGTACCTAAAACAGTCTTTCTTTCTTTCTTCTTTCTTTCTTTTCTTTAGAGACCCACAAAAGACAAGCGAGTCATGAGAGTTGTAAGAGAGACATTAAATGTAAATTATTAGAGGACCCAAAACAGTCTTTCTTTCTTTCTTTCTTCTTTCTTTCTTTTCTTTAGAGACCCACAAAAGACTCAAGGACAAGACCACCCACCACATAGAGAGAGGCACTACAGCAAACCTAGCACTACAGCAAACCTAAGTCTAAGTCCTTCTTAAAACTCCGAGATCAAGGATCCTAAAACATTTCCTTGGTTCACTACCATTCATTTAATCACAAGATCAGATAGAGACCTACCTACCTTGGGTACCAAAAAAAATATATTTGTACTGTATATAAAAACCAACTCCCCTTAATTCCCAAGGACAGAATATCGTGTGAACCTGTGATTACTTGTACCCCCCCCTCCACGTCCGATCCCTTCTATAAGTATAATATAGGTCAAAACGTACATACGTAGGAACGGGTAATATATTTGTATACAAAAACCAACTCCCCTTAATTCCCAAGAACAGAATATCGTGTGAACCTGTGATTACTTGTACCCCCCTCCACGTCCGATCCCTTCCATGAGTAAAATATAGGTCGAAACGTATGTAACATACGTAGGAACGAGTAGATATCCCATAATCTCAAGGACACATTAATTAATTGCCTATATACTTGCCGAACTAGACCTTTAAGTAACCTACTAGGCAATCAATGAGTAACAATCCAGACGGGATTTTACTATGATACTTTATACTATCCCTTCAATATCTCGACCCTCGACCTCTTAATTAAACCCTCCGAGACAGCAACGATACATTGACGATCGTACCGAGAATAACAGACTAGCGAATACCTACCTACCCCTTAATCCACGCCTGCCTGGTATATCACACCTACAAAGACAGCGAAAGCAAGCCAAAGGACACACGAGATACCCCCTCCCTATACCCCCTCGAACGAACTAAAAACACTTAAAAGAGTCTCAAACCACGAATTCACACATCAATTCAACCACAAAAGCGCCTACCTCACTCTACGGGCCAACTATCCCTCCCCCTTTTTGCAAGGGATTTTCTAGTATTTTCGGGGATACAACTACCCAGGAATTTTTCGCCCATCACATCCTCTTCCCCTTTATACGAGGAATTTTCCCTGGTACTCTGGGGTATACGATAATTCCCACTTCTGCGGGGAAAGGAATTATTTCTGTGTATTTCTAGGACTGGACTGGACTAATTCGCTCTTTGTATGTATGTACCAAGGAAGTATTCCTACAACTCTTAGGACATCTTAGGACCCATTTCACCCCCTCCTTAAGGGATACTTTGGGACGATTTCTACGACTTTTAGAAGGGAGGAAATTCGAGGGCGTCTTGAGGGATGCTTGTGATAGATGGATAGGATGGATATCTGTATACTGCAGTTACCACCAATTCTGTACCGGCAACCACCAATATCTACTAAGGTAGCTAGGAAAAGGGTGGCTAGTATAACTAACGGTGATTTAGTCTATCTCTCTCTCTCCATCCACCCATCCATCCATCCCTCTCTCTCCATCCATTCCCATTCCCATTCCCATTCCCATTCCCCTCAGTCCAATTCCCCTCAGTCCAACCTAACCCAACCCGACCTAGGTAACTAACTAACTACTGTAGCTAGGAACCTAGAAGGAAGGACTCAAAGGATGGATGGAGAGAGGAGAGAGAAAGAAGGAAGGATGGATGGATGGAGAAAGAAGGATGGATGGAGAGAGAAATATGGATCTAGTAAGATTACAGTGGGGTGGAGTATAAGATGGGGTTGAGATTTGTATAGATAGATAGATAGTCAGTCAGTCAGTCAGATAGTCACAGATAGATAAACAACATCCTTCAAGTTACAAGTGACCATTTCTTTAACCCCCATCCCTTTCCAAGTTTCTCTCTTAACCCCTAGAAAGACAGATTAGATTCCAGAAACTTAAAGGCACCACCCACACAACAGACTCACATCACAATCACAATCATCACATCCAAGACAAAGGGTCAATTATTATGTAACATTCCATTCAACGAATCATATCATGTCTCATACCCATTCACTTCCATTCACTACAATTCCCTGGTCTGATGGCTCCCTCTCTCACAATTCAACAATTCTATCCCACTCCCCGCACGCCATGCAAATCATGCAAACAACCCATCCATCAATCAAATACCACCGAATCCATCCATGCAATGCCAGACCAGCCCACACTCCTATCGCCATCCATCCACTCTCTGCAACTCAAAAAAAGAAGTGATTCTTGCTCCCCTTTTTTATGTCTTTATGCGGAATGTGAAAAGAGAAAAATGAGTCAAGGAAAAAGGAAACATGAACACCCCCAAACTCTCCATCCATCCATACCCCAATCCCACCCAGAAACTCCATAGTGACACCGTGCGATGATGAAAAGAAGAAACTCAAAAAAAGAGTACTTGCCAATGAAGAATTTTCTCTTTCCAGACCATGTGGTGTGTGTCCTTTTGCGCTGTCTCCAACCAGCAAATGCAAATCAAAAAGAGAAGGAGAAAAGTGATGACCTTCTGCCACACAAAACAACCAAAGGTATCACCATCGTTGTGTTACAAAGAAGAAACCCAACCTTTCTATCATATGAAAAATGACACAACAAAGGAAAGAAGAAAAGAAACGCACGCAAGGAAAAAACGACATGCAAAGAGCAGAGTTTCTGCCCATGCTTTTTGAAAGCCAACTCCAAATACCCTAAAACAAGCACAAGCACGCCAATAGGTAGAACAAGAGGAAAGATTGGATATTGCATCACGCAAAATATTAGGCGTAATTCGCTTTTGCTGGATGCATCTTTCCTCGAGTCAAACCGTAACCATCAATAATTCCCAAACAAAAGAGTCCTTTTGGTGCCGAGATCTGATTGAGAAGACTCGGATGCAAACTGGAATTTCGATGGAAGATGAACGTAAACACATTATTTAGAAACGCTGGATGTATTTGCCGAAGGGAACCGTCGCTATGCAGTAATAAAAACCAACGAGCCACTAGGGCCCACAATGTACAAGAACTGAGTTTTGCTCGTATTATTATTTTGATATGTCACTCAGACGACAGTCATCATATGCATCCTTTGGCCGATGCTTCGGGACGGAGAAGAATCCAATGGGTTATTATTGAGCATGGAATTGTTGCTCTGGTGTCTTGGAGGAGATTTTGGGGTGCCGGATTGCGGGTCGGTGAAAACGCGAGTGAAGGCGGGGCTAGACTCTCTGTGAGGGGATAATTCGGGGGAAAATGCTCTGCCATCGGCTCTTCGAACTATTTCACCAAGGGCCCGAGTCAAGACGCCGGCGCGATGAACTAGGTCCCGAAGACTGGTGGTATCGAAAGGCATTTTGTTTGCCGACTGTGCAGCCATTTCTTTCACCAGCGGATCTGAAATGGCTCGATGTTGATGCATTGTCTCCATGACAGTTCGTGCAACCTCCGATGACTTCGTCTTCTGGCATGGAGGGCATGGTGAATGGGGCAAAGGAACATCGCGAGGGCTTTTGGAATCCACACCAAAGATGTCGTCATCGAGTGTGAAGATTGATCTACGACGAATAGTTTTGATGTCATATGGAGACCCTCCAGAACGCTCGGTACTCCCGGCGAGAGTTCCAGATGATTTTTTTGAAAACTTGCCATGGTCGTTGTCAAAGTCCAGATCGTCATCACCAAAATCGAGGTCATCATCTCCATGGTCCAGATTGCCATCGAAATCGTCTTGATTGAAGACCGTAGATGTTGGGGATGATGAAGGAGACAGGTCGAGATCCTCGTCGTCTGGGACTGCTAAAGCAATGATTCCGTCGGCCTCCTTCCACAGTGCTGCCGATGGCCCATTCAATAGCCCCTTTTCTTTTCCTAACAGTCTCAATCTTTTGAGATCCTCGACCAGCAGACAAACTTCTCGAATATGTCCAACATGGCCAACCACAGTTGCTTGGCTAGCTTGAATAGTAGGGGGGATGAACATGCCACCCTTTCCTGCTGAGGAGTCGTCGCCTTTATCGTCAGACGGAAGATCGAAATCGAAATCGTTATCCCAGTCTTCACTAACCCCTTTGCCACCTAATCCCCAGGTCCCAAATTTCGGGGTTAGCTTCGAGTGCTCTGTAGCATCAGGTACCACAGGCACACTTTGACTTCGGATATGGATTGGGGTTGGTCCAAGTCTGCCAGGTGTGCGTCCCCCCCGAATATCCAGCAATTCGTTGGCATTAGCGGTCTTGGGCCGAGGAGATCTACCCAGAGAATCAAGCTTCTCATTCGAAGGCTCAGACCAGTCGAACAAATTACTCCTGGGTCTTTCAGTGGTCGCACCAGAGTTGCTGTTGCCGGATACATCTGCCAAGGCAGCCCTAAAGCTTGCACTCATTCGGAAAGTGTTGGAATTTGATGGAGGAGACAGGCGGTTGTCAATTCCCATATCATCGTCCCTAGTCCAATCTTCATCGGTCTCGTCATCATCCAAAGAGAGTCGACCAAAGTCCTTCGTGGCTAGCGAGAAGCTTGGTGGAGATGAGGGAAAGTCCGAATCAGCAGTCATTGGACGATTGGGTGTGGAGAAACCATCTTGGTTGCTCGGTGCAGATACTTTATTGAGGGTTGACATGTCCTCGTCCTCTTCAACGATACTGGCATGCGTATTGTTCCTGATCAAGGGGATGTTGAGGTGTCCTTGGAGATTGGGAGGCGATTCGTCAAACATAGAATCCAGAGTTGCATTGCGGGAACGACCTGTACTTCCTGTATTTCTTGAAGTTAAGGAATCGAAAACGGTCTCGTGAAAAAAATCAACCTCATCGTCCTCGGAAGTAAGACTGTATTTGGCATCGTGGTCTAGAGTGTCAATCTGAGACACGATCTTCTCAATTGGGGGGTTGTCAACGAGGTGATCCTTCTCTGGTGTTTCATCTGTGACCAGTACGCTTCCTTGTCGTTCCGACTCTATTTTTCCACTCGATCTTCTGGTGGGGGGGTCAAAAGTATACTGCTGCGCCGGCGGGGGATTCCCGTAAAAGTCCATCGTCATGGGTCGATTGGTTAAGTGGCCGTCGGCAGACATGATATTCCTTCCAGGCAGCGATGAAACAGGCGCAGAAGAATGACGCTTACCCCCACTTCTACCTTCAGCGTTTCTTTTGCCTCCTCTCACACTTCCGGTCTTTGAAAACAAACCATTTGGAGAACCAAAATGGAAAGAAAGTGAACGGCGAGCTCGTTTCGAATCGGCGGACGGTATGTTGGTGTCATATTCTTCAGCCTCCTCCACGAGAGAACTATCAAGTGGTGAACTATCCTCCCCAAACTCATAGAGGTCCTCCGAAGCTCTGAAGTTAATGGTATCAGGAGTTACTAGCGTTGGTCTAACAGAATCATCTACAATAATCCGTTTGGATGGTGATTGGCCTGCCAGACGGTCCTTTGAAAATCGGATACTTTTACGTTGAAAGAAGGGGCGCCACGAGGAGACTCCGAATTTACTTGCCTTGCTACTCCAAAAGCTACCTCGAACAGAGCCGTTCACAGCATTGGGACTTGTACTTGGGGTTTTGGCAGATTCACGATGGATAGACTCGGTTTCGGGTGACTGTCTTCTGGAGGGTGGGTCTTCATTCGATTGTTTTCGGAATTGTTCCTTGAGGTTGACAGAACGTTGATGGCTAGTGGCAGGCCTGCGTAGTGTAGGGGCTTTTGATTTGGAGCCGCTTCGCGACCTAGTCTCCGTCTCCTTCTTGCCCGAGGGTGCCCTCTTGACCAATTTATTTGGGGGTAATTGAGCTGGAGTATTGTCTGGCTCAGTGAGGATTGGGGCCGCAGAACCATTTGTGTGTGTTATGGATGGTGAATCAGGTCCAACACTTGACCTAGGGCTGGTATTAAAGGAGGTGGGCATGGCTGAGAACCTTCTGGCCATCCATGATCCCCTGGATGAACCAGAATCTCTCTTATTCTCTCCATCTGAAGGTGACGATGCATCCCCCTGGCGAAACATCGTATGTCGTCTGGTGCGAGCGTGACTGGAGGGTGGAAGGTCATTTCTCGTGCTGGTAGAAGTCGGTCGTAGTCCGCTTGAGGGGGTGTTTGGTGAGGGGGTATTTGGTGAATCGCTTGGGTCGGTCGTTGTTGGTTGAAGGGACTTGCGATTTGGAGTAAAAGATGACATGGTAGCAGGACGTGAAGGAGGAGAGACAGTTCCGTTGCCATTATTAGGTACGTTGAGGTAGGTAGAGTCTCCAGCAACTCGTTTACTAGAAGACGGATTGGAAGTGCGCTCCTGTCTAGCAAATGCCAAACCCACAGCAGCGACTCCTACTGTGCTTGAAGCAACCAGCTATAAAAATGACAATGTCAGCAAGGCCCTGATACAATTAGAAGGCGATGATGGCATCTACAATGCACTCAAATAAATTGCGGCGGCCGCGCTGCTGGCAGTGGGAGAGGGTTTATGCCTGCACCACAATGCAAACTGGGAAGAGGGGGGAAGGGAGAAGGGAGAAGAGCAGGCAACACTTACACTGGGTATGACCGTTCTCATCTTGGAATTTCACAGAGCTCCTCCACCAGCTCAATGACCTTCCTAGATAAGAACCTTAAGAAACAAGCGGACGATGGGTGTTGAGTCAATTTTCATCGTTGGGCGAAGGGTGAAGTCGGTGGGTGATCCGTGGTCGGCGCTTTGCGTCGGCGGGTTGAAGGTGGTGGTCTGGTGGTCAAACAGCGAACAAAATTGTTGGATAAGGTTTGGTGAAGTAAACACAGGTCGTAATCTCGAGGCAGTTAGGCAGTCAATGCACAGATGAAGTTGCCTGGTTGTTTTGCTTCTAGAATAACAGGTGGATAGAAATTCTGAGATGCGCGGGCGCGAGGGGTAGAAACACGAAGGAATGCCTGGGACGGAGGGCAGAGAACGTGTGGTGGTTGTGCTGCGGAGGATGTTCTAGTTGAAAGAAGGGGTAATGGTTGAAGAGAAGGGTTGATAGGTGTTGTTGGCTGTGGTTGTCTGGCGGTTTGGGTCTTAGGTGGTATGGGTTCCTACTGTCGTCTGTAGTAGGCAGGTGCAATAATACCGTATGTAATTGAGCGCAGCGCAGCGACGACTGCAGCTTTAGTTGTTTGCTTGGTTGTTGCTGGTCAAGGTGCTTTGCGTAGGAGTAAGGTCTAGGTTCGGCGTTCGGCGCGGAGGGGGGAAAGTGGGTTAGTGGGTTCTAGTTAGTGGACTAAACGAGGATCAGGGTGCTTGCGAAGCGCAGGATGGGTCCAATGGGTCCGGATGGGGCACTGGAACCTTGTTTTGTGGCAAGGCTAGGAGGACCAAGGGCCCTGAAGGGCAACAGAGGCCAATCGTTGGCCAATCGCTCCAGCAAAAGGAAGAAGAGGGGGGCAGAGTTCCGGTAAGCTGGAGATTGGCACTTGTTTACTTTACTTTACGGATGTTTTGGGTGCTGGTCCTTCTGGCCCTGCTAGGCTACTAGAGCTGCCCTGGGTGCAGTGATGCCAGGTGCCAGGTGCCAGGTGCTAGGTGCCAGATGATGCTACTGTAGGTCTAGTGCTAGATGCTGGGTGCTGGGTGTGGGTGTGGGTAGGTATGGTGTTGCCAGGTGCTGAGGTGCTGCCAGAGCTTCCGACTTAAGCGACTTTCCAATGCTACCTCACCCAGCTTCCATCTCCAGCTTCTCCAGCACCAGGGAAGCAAAGTGCCGCAAAGTGCAGCAAAGTGCAAGCGCAATAAATAGCCTGGCCCTGAACCTGACCTTCGTAAAAGTGTACGGTTGTACAGTGTAGGTTACAGTATCTAGGTACAGTAGCGTGTGTGGATGCTGACGTCCTTCTAGCTCTTCCAGCAAATCACTGATCTGCCCTGAATCTGCACAACCGCACCAGCCAGATCTCCATCTCCATCTCCAGATTGAAAGCAATGATACTGTACACCACTCAACTACCACGCTACGCTATTGACACAACACGACACGACTCAAACTCCAGTTACTCCACTACGCCCTACTACCACCAGACTTCAGACTCCAGTACCTGCTTGGGCACGCACGACATCAACAATGGCCTCAATTGGCTCCCCCGCTGGGTCACTGCAATTCATGAATCAGATTCTCGCCACTGCACGGGAATGGGGACGGTAAGACTAGAAGAGGGGCTCTGCCTCTCCTCGTGCGTGCCTCCCCTCTATTATTGATATCGTCACTCAGATCTAGTTGGGACGGCACAGGACAGGGCAGGACAGGGTGCTCGTATGGGCTGAGTGTTTTGGAGTCCACAGATGAGGGGTCGATGGGCTCTGCGTACGGAGGTACTTCTCCTCCTGCTACTGCTACTGCTGCTCTACTCGTACACCACAGTGGTGCAGCAGCTTACCTGTGCTTGATAATCTTCCTCTTGGAACTCGGAACTTGGAAAGTTGGTATGGTATCCGCTGAAGCATCGCAATTGTACGAGTACGGGCCAATGGAATCCTACAAATGGGTTGTATTGAATGCAATGATAACCTGCTGCGAGATGTACGGGGAAGTCCCTACATTAACCTGTTCAACCTGTTGCGACCGCGGCTGGAGCATGCGGGTTTCTATTTCAGTAACCTTTCAACATTCTTCCTCCCCGGCCCAGCCAGCCCATACAGGTCAGCTCTGGAAGACTGGTAGCGAATGGCACTCTTCAATATTTAAATATCTGTCGTGCTCCTAATCCAGTGCCCTCCCGGGCCTCCTCGCCTCGATATACTCCTCTAAGAACCTATCCGGTGGGAATGCTCGAATCCAGTCGTGGGCGCAAAACCTACATATTTCCCAGCGTCTCGTTTTTGCTTTCTTCACGCCCAGCTGCAACTCCATTGGCGGTCGAATGGCAGGTCATAATAAGAGGATGCAGAAGGTCTGATCTGATTGATGCGACTAATATATGTACCTACGGAGTAGTATACCTAGTACGCCGTACATCTGCGTCTTGTTTCAGATCCAACAAACGAGAATTGCCGCCACGAATGGAACACTTCCTATCAAACAGATGCATCTGCTACTCTGCGTTCGTCGTTCGAGGACACCGCAAATCACCTCGAGACTCGGTACCGGCAGGCGGCTACTCGTCCCACTCTTATCTTCCACAGGACTACAGGTAACAGGCCGTGACAGGCGACGCTGTCGGCAAGGAACCTGGAATGTTTCAGTGGATGGAAAGTTCTTTTTTCTACGGAGTAATGTACCCGATTTCCAGCCGTCCTCGGGACGATAAACAAACCCATCCGTATTTGGCAGTTTGTGTTGCACCGAAATTGTTTTGCTACAGTCCTACTCGTAAGCCGCACGCAAAGCAACAGATCAGACAGAGTCAGACAGGCATAAATAGCTTGGGGCGTCGGCCTCCCGATTTCCTCATCACCCCCCACCCCACTTTGCGGCAGAAGAGGTAATCTTGACTTCCCGGCATACTCTAGTCTGTCGACCCCTCTTCTGGAACCTGGGTGAGTCTTTCTCTGCTTAAATCTTGAATCTTGCCGCATATCTAAAGGCTCTCGGGTCATCTTCCAGAGTTTTGTGTGGGTGGCGATACGATTCACGAATACGCCAGCAGTGGGGGTTTCTCTTGTAAGTGTCCTAAACCAGTTTACTGTAGGTATCTTTGAGGATCCCGCAAACACGATCAACCTGCCCGACGAGAAGCTTCAAGCAAGCCATTACAACAGGGGTCGGTAGGGCGGCATGGCATGTTTATTTCTCCGAAGAACAAGACAAGACAAGACAAGACTCCGCCTGCTTGACTCTTGAGGCTGGCTTTCCCTATTCCCGAATTCCCATTATTGTTCCCAGACAAAACGAGGTCGAGGTCATATCCGGATGGTATCATAATATCATTTACGGAGTAATTGTGAGTTATTCTTTTTTGTTCATTGTTGTTGATCATTCTATCTGATTCAGACACGTCTCCGTGGGCCTTGACCTCTTCGCCGCCCGGTCTGTCTTTCTTTCTTTGCTATTGTTGATGTACGAGTAAATTTACCGCTAGAAACAGGCCGAGTAGCGATCTTATCGTATGTTGTTTGTTTATTGCAATGCTGATGTACGCTACGCTCGCTCCCGCCTCCCTGTCCCTGGCTGCGAGTGCATATCAGTTCAGTCCAGGCGTATGAACTGGACGGCAATAACCATCTAGCAACATGACCTCGCGAGACTGAGCCTCGCTTCCTGCATACGGAGTACACTCAGCTTTTTTCGGAAATAATGAGGGAAAACGCCTCTCTTCCCTATTCAGGTGATTTGACGCCTTGCCTTGCGAGGCTGGGGAGATCATTGATTACGGGTAGTTGTTGATCTACGATTGTACGATCGGTCTCCCCGTTTGATTAAATGTCTCTTTTCGTGGATTTTTCTCGCGTTCCCGGGAACTTTTTATTGTAGGGGTTTTTGGTTTTTGGTTTTTTTTTTTTTTTTGTTTTTTCTTCTGTTTTCTACATCTGGATCTGGATCTGGATCTGGATCTTTACCCCTCAGGGCCCTCGGATGGCAGATCGCACCTTCCATCTCAACGGCGGGGTTGGGGGCTTACCTGTACGCTTTGATGGTGATGGTGATGGTGCCATGGTGGGAGTCTGTGTGTTGAGATCGGGTTGGGTTTTTTTTGATTCCATGGCGGCGGGATGGGATGGGATAGACACGAGGACAGGGCAAGCAAGGTAGGTAGAATAGAAGGATTCGAGAATAAGTGGGATGTGTTTATTTTATTTTATTTTATTTTATTTATTGACCAATTGGATTTCTGGATGGCGTTAAGAATTAAAGACAAATGGAAATAAGAAGTTACTAGGCAGGTACTAAATGTACATCGAAGGTAAATTTTGGGATCTGAGAGCCGCTTGTGTTGCTTGCCAAGATGATTAGGTGCTTAGGTGCTTCTAGAATTTATTGACTTCTGTCGGGCTTCTGTTCTACGAGGGGGCACGGGATGGGGACGGATCTACTGTTCACGGATGATAGACGGATAAGATGTCAACCAAGATTTTAGATTCCGAAGACCTTGGATTGAAGGATCAATAGGAAATCCCGTCAGGACGGGACGCCGTTTTGACGTCCAAGAACGAGCCATGAAGTGTGGCTATGAACTGTGGCTATGAGCTATGACTGACTGTCGGGTTGGACGGATCTACGAGTAGATCTTGAGTTGAGTTGGGTGTACAAGTTGATGAGATGGTAACTAAGATTTCTAGATTCCTTGGATCGAACCTTCAAGTTACCGTACCTCCGTATCAATTGAAAATCCCGTCCCAATGGATGGGATGGGATGGGGACAGGACGCCGTTTTGACGTCTAAGAAGTGTGGCTATGAGCTTTGACTGACTGACTGACAGATCGCGAACGGACGGACGGACGATGCTAAAAGAAAAGAAAAAGGAATATTAATGGAACGAACCGCGCGTTAAAAAGAAAAGTTGGAAAGAAGAAAAGAAGGAAAAAGGAAAGGAAGAACAATACGGAGTACGAATGCAAGATGTAAGATGTATGGAGGTTATTTCCTAATCTGGGGAAATGTCTAATTACTCCGTACATTACTACTCTAGGTACTTTCTTTTTCGCTCGTTCGCTCGCTACAGGATATGATAAAATTGAATTCCTTCCGGGATTTCATCTTTTTTGTTATTATTATTATGACCGTACCGTACTCGAGTAGCGTACTTACCGTACCTACCGTACCGAAACGAGGTACGGAACGGAAGTAGTATTTTATTGTAAGAAGAACAATAGAGATAGGTAAGAAAGACAAAAGAAGATAAGAATTCAATGATTTACCGTACGTGTCCGTACCTTGCAGCAAGAACCCAGTAACGCAGTGCAGTAGGTATTTCGGGCTCAGAGGGATTGGAAGGGGAGACGATGATGCGATGTGACGATCTGAGTATTTACAGTACGTACGGAGTACGGAGTACAGTATAACCTTGGAACATTCTTTCAGGCTTCTTGCTTCTTTAGGGTGTGGGTGGGAAGTTTATGGATATGTAGAAGTACTAGATGTAGATAGATAAGATGAGATGAGATGAGATGAGATTTGATGGGATTTAATGGAAATGAGAATGAAAGAATGCGATGTAATAGTAATAAATGTCAGATGAAGAATGAAGAATGAATGAAATCTATTAATTAATTATTGACTACCTAGGTAGGGTTCGCGTGTGTTGGTACGTAGTACCGTGATTTAATTATTAGATGAAAGAAAGTACCGGTAGGTAGTAAAGAGAGGCAGAGGCATGGAATTCTACGCGTCGAAACGTTTGGGTATGGTCATGGGAGACGCGTAAATACGTTTCGGTATGGTCCTGGGAGACGCGTTGGGTATGAGGGAGACGCGTTGATGACGAATGTATGTTTTTTTTTCTTTACGCGTGAACGTGACTCAGGAACGCGGGTTCGGGTTCCATATTGCTTATTTTCTCGCGTGGACCGGGACCGATGGTGGACGGGATGGTTGGTTGATTGGTAATGGTCGTACGGAGTAATGGGAAGGTTTGGTTGGGTTTGGGTTAGGTTGGGAAGTAAATTTAGGTACAGTACGGAGGACTTCTAGAAGCTCACTGTTGGCTGTGCGGGCTTGTGTGTGTGGTGTGTGGTGTGTAGGACCTCGATATTGGGTTGGCGAGGCGAGGTCCAGTGGATGATGAGGTCACGTCACGTTTATGATAGAACTTCCCGACCTGAGGTCGAAATCGAAATCGAAATCACCTTGCCTTGGTCCTTCCACCGAGAATTTACGCACCGCACCTCCATCTTCGTCAACCTAACCTAAGTTACCTAACCAACCTCATCTACCTCATCTCATCTCATCTCCTCCATATCCCCACGGAACCCGCAATCTTCAAATCTTCAACAAACCCAAACCCATACCCATACTCTCAAACCCATACTCTTAAACTCAATCTTAAATACAAGTACTCCGTACCATGATACTGTACCATCGTTTTAAACCTCTTGGTTTGGTTGGCCTGACTGGTTTGGTTGGCCTGACTGGTTTGGTTGGCCTGACTGGTTTGGTTGGCCTGACTGGTTTGGTTGGCCTGACTGGTTTGGTTGGCCTGGCTGGTTTGGTTGGCCTGGCTAATTCGGTTCGGTTTGATACTACCTAGGTACCTAACTTTGAAGGGCGGTACCGATAAGTGTACTGATAAGTAAGATTTACCCTCATCTCATAGCGTTGCATTACCGAGTTCTGTTTTTATGTGCTTCACGGAGTACTGATTTACAACGCCGAACGGAAAACACTATCAAGATTTGATACTCTATCTTATTAAGGACTTATCGGAAAGGTAAGGGCGGGAAAAAAAATTGGGAAGGTTTATGGGGTTATGAATTTATATAATGATTTGTGAAAGAGCGGGGTTATAGAGGTATTAGGAATCTCCCTCACTCCACCTGCTCCTCCTCTCCCTTCTTGTACATCACTTCTACAAAGTACGGAGTATACGAACTACGCGCTACGCGCTACGTACCGTACCCAACTTGGTTTTCTTCTGAGCTTGGACAATTGCTACCTAGGTAGTTGGGCTGGAATCGGTTCATTCGTTCATTCGCTCGTTCGTACGTTTCTTCTGTAAGCTTGAGCCTCTTGACGTAACTTACGAAATTTGAGGTTTCCAGGTTTTTGTACGTAAGCGAAATTACTGGAGAGTGTAAGGCTGGATTGGATGGCTGGAGCTGAGGACAGGGGATGATGAGACGGGATGGAGAGTGGGAATTTTGTCTGGGGTTGATTTTGTCTGGGGTATGGGGAATTGAGAGCGCTTACTGTAGGAAGGAGAAGGGGGGTGCGCGCTTGGAGTTGGGGTGTATGGAGGGGTATGAGTGGGAGAATGGGGAAAATGGGATGGGGGTATGAGGAGAAGATATCTAGGTGAGTTTGTTTTTATATGTTTCATTATTGAGGGATAGATGGATACATGGTCCTTGATCTGATCCTACTAACGGTCAACCTTCTGAAACGAAAAAAGAAAGAGAATAAGAAAAATCAACAAGGTTGATTGAATTGCCCTCTCTATTAGAAACGGTGATAATCAAATAATACCTAGGAAAAGATCACAGAGCGACAGTGCAGTAGAAGGACGCACCGACTGCGAGTTATAACCCCCGTTTTATAGAAACCTTCATTCCTCATCTGCTTTTTTCTCAGATCTCGCATCTCGGAACCTCGGATCTCTTGCTATCACTTCATACCAGTACCGTAGAGCACCTCATCAACCTGATACTCTCCGTCCATCTTCAACAAGCGAAAAGTACAACTCTTCGGGAATTACGGGATTCCCATTTTAACTTTCTAGACTTCATCTCTTCATCTCTTCAATTTTTCACCTCACGAGTCTACCACCAGAGAAATCCCCATTCCCAATTTCACCACTGAAAAATTGGGATAATATGTTATGTAAGATTTATGTTTTGCATACCCAGGTACGGGGTGTTTTGCATGAATTCTCGTGAGATTTGGGGGAGTGGAGTGGAGTGTACTGGGTAGGTGGGTGGGTATGGCATTAGGTTTTTTGCCTGTGGGACTGTGGTCTATGCTTTGCTTTAGTACCTTGGGAAGGAGTACCTGCCTGGAGTGGAGTGGAAGTTTGATCCACTGTGTGTTGTTCGGACTTCGGATCGGAGGGGATCGGTATAAATTCATAAAGATCATAATTCATAATTGAGATTTCTTTTTGTGGTTTTAGTTTTTTGGTTTAGATGAAGATTTGAGGTGGTGGGGTAATTGATTTGATGTGAAGTGAGAGATGCTTGAAGTTGGGGAAAAGGGGGGAGTACCGGCAGAGAGTGGAGAAAGAGTGTAGATGTGATATGAGATATTATAGTTTTGAGGGATTGATCGATTGATCAGACTACACCGCTTATTAGACACTCACCGTCGCGTCAAACTTCATACTATGATACGAAGTCTAGTCTTTCAAAGTAACCTAAGTGCTCTCTCAAGTCGCATTCCTCCCCAAGATCACGAGGCTCCTGAAGCTTTAGGTCCTCTTTCACGTCCTCGTGACTCCTTTTTTCATTCAATCATAAGAAGTTTCTCACCCCTTATTCTCAAAATAACCTTATGACAATAGAAGTATAACCCCCCCTTTAGTTCGTTCCTGCAGCGTACCTGTAATCTCTCAACCTACCTATCACCTCCCATACATCCAACTTGCTTGTGAAAACCCCACCAGTAGTACCTCCCCTTACTTATCCGTAAACCCTAAAACAAATCCCTTCAAATCATATCAAATCAAATCACACGAGTAACAATGGAAGGCTTGTGAAAGCTCCATCCATCCCTACACCTTGCAGTACAAAAAGCTATTAACTTAAACAAGAAGTCTATGATCCATTGTCCTGCAGTAGCGGTACTGCACCTGTTCGTTAGCTTAGCTTAGCCGAGAAATTCTAAAGACCCCCCCAACCCAAAGTTTATTAAGCGAGTGTGACGTGGGACATATGTATGTATGTATGTACGGTACGAAGGTTTACTGGTTAAATGTGTGGAGGGTGCGGGTGGAAATAGATGTAGGTACATATGCGTTGGAGATCATTACAGGTGAGCTAAGGGGACTATTGAAAGTTTGATGTTGGGATTGTCGGGATGGTGGTTAATGTTTGGATTTTGTTCGTGTTGTGAGGGGTTGAGAGGGGTTGTAGGGTGATGGTTTGGGAGATCCGAAGATGGGATGGGCCTTGACATGACATGTGGAATAGAAGGGGGAGTCATATGAGGGTCTTGTGTTTCTGGGATTGGGATTGGGGTTTGGTGTTGAGATGGAGTTTGAGGATAAGGAGGTGGATAGGATTGAGGGAGTTGGTTTTGGGTTTGGTGGAGTTTGATTGGTGGAGTGTATAATGGTATTTGAATCTGACGTATTTGACTTTAGTGAGAGAAGATAGTATCTACAGGCTAAAAACAAGCTTAAACTTTTGGGCGAGACTTTGAAAGTTGGTGTTCGTTCTGGGATTTTCAATGATGTGCATATTGATGGGGTATTAGGATCTAGACCCCCCTTTTGATCGCTTAAGGATAAGGAGAGGTTTCTGTTCTTGTAGAGGCTGATACTTCATTAGGACTTCGGATTTAGAATCGTGGTTTACTAGAAAGAGGAACCGCTAGTTCGAGATTAGATACTGAGATTGGATCTAGGGATCATGGATGAAATATGTACCTGAATATCATCACTGCAGTGCTATATCACCACCCAAAGCCAGGAGGATGTCTTTATTTTAACGGTAATTGGTAATGGGTAATTGACTATTTAACCTCTATACAATCACATCATTCTTAATGGCTAGCAAAATCGCAGAGTACTAGAGATATGTAGAACATCTGAACAATAATGATGTATTACTATCTCTATCAGTTGGATAGTTAAATGTAGCGCAATTGTTCCTGAATTCTTGTCATGGGTTTTGCTGGTTGACTCTTGGAGTCAAGATACAGGTGCAACAAGTGGTATTGCATTCGTATATCTGTATGAAGAGCTAAGTAGAGTGTGGGCTACGGATCCTACTTATACCCGTAGGTCACATGACATACCCCCTTGATTCCCTCCTACAAAAAAGGGCTGTACAAACAGAAGTACAAACTAGAGCAGATAACAAGTAGCAAACTGACATAGTAACAGGTTTGGATATACACAAAGAGGAGGAGAATCATAAGTCTTCTATTCCAGTACTTTGAAAGAAAACTAATGGTAATAGATAATATCTTCTTCTTCTTCCTCCTCCTCTTCCCCAACGTGAGTACACTTCACACTATCGCTTAGCACAGGATTCACCCCCTCGATAATCGGACATGTTTGCACCCCTATTCATCAAATTATTAATTAGCAAGTATCTTCCAATCTTCCAATCTTCCATTTCTCTTTCTCTATCGTTGCTCTGACACCTTTCCCATATACAGTTCTCCTGCTGCTAAAACCACCTCCGACACCAACATTACGAGTACAGCAATCAAGTAGAAAAGTAATAGGTAAACAGAGAAAAACTTACAAATCCCATCCACACCCACAGGCTTAAAACTCCTCCCAGTAACAGTCCCCTCGAAAAAATGTCCTGGTCCGAGAACGAAGTCATCCACGCCCTGCGAACAATTCCTGATTGCTGGTTGTTGGGGATAGGGGTACTCGCATTCGAGGAAGGGTGTTATGTCTAAAGTAGGGGTTTGCATGCCTAGTGTTCCGTAGACGGTTTGATTTGTTGGTCTGTTATTGTTTGTCTTAGTTAGGACTCCGTATTTTGTTCCTCAACTTCCTCTTTTAGAGTAATTGTTTACGGAACGGACGTGGGCGGACATCGCCACCAGTTCTCATTGCTCAATAACTAATCCTCATATACTATAAGTAACACCTTAGTTGTTACTATAGAGTACTTATTGGCCAACAACTCAAGCCACCCACGCTGCTAGCCTTGCGCCAGCCGCTGGCCTACCCCTCTCCCCCCTTCTAGCTATTATATATACCTCGCTTACTTTTGTATTCCTTACTCCTTCCTAGTTAGAGCGTAATTAATATGGGAGAGACAGAGACAGAGACAGAGAGAGAGAGACAGAAAGAAGAGGAGGGAAGTACGATACGCGGTCGCGATATTTTCTTATTCTCGGAGCGCTAGCACGGAAGCCTTTCCTAATAGAGCTAGAATCACAGGAACACTCCCGTTAACCCGTAGACTCCCGTTATCTTTCCTACTATACTAGCGCTCCCGCCTTAGCGAGAATAAGAAAAATATTACGATCGCGTATTATACTTCCCACCTCTTCTCTCTATCTCACTTTCTCTGTCTCTGTCTCTGTGTCTCCTATATTAATTACACTCTAACTAGGAGTAAGTAATAGCTAGAAGGGGGGCGGCAGAGGGGTAGGGCTGTAACAGTAGGAGCGGCTGGCGCTAGGCTGACAGCGGGGGTTGCTTGAGTTGTTGGCCAATAAGCACTCTGTAATAACAAGTAAGGTCTTATAGTGTATGAGGATTAATTGTTAAGGAATGAGGACTGGTGGCGATATCCGCCTAAGTTTGTTCCGTAATTGTTCGGAAGTGCAGAATCAATATCAGGATTGGGTTGAGATCAAGAAAAACGAGGAAAGAGAGAAAAGCATTAAAAGGATATACGTACAAAATCACCCCAACATCCCCGCAAAATCCATTATAATTGAAATGTACACCCCCACCCCCGACACCAACCACTGCAGTTACTAATCCCGCATCATCGCATTCTAAGCTTAGATATCCGTATCGACTGCTCCATGCTCCCGGGCGAACTGGACAGTGCAGTTCTAGGTCTCCGTATTTTACCGATAAGGATGTGCCGTAGGGATCGAGAGGTGGTGGGCCGTAGGAGTAGGTGAAGTCGTTTACGATGAAGTTTGAGGGGAGGGGGCAGGCGATGGGGTGTGGGTTTGTGGGATGAAGAGTTGGTATTGGTGGGAGGGGGATGGTTGGGATTGGGAATGATAGGGTGGGTGTTGGAATGGTGGGTGAGGAGGTGAGTGGTGGGAGTGTGAGGGCTGGATGGGTTAGGGGTTGTTGGTGTTTTGTCTTTAGGAAGGATGAAGGTGGGAACAGAGTGAGGGGGATATACTTGGTGCTGTGATCTCGCTGCTACCTATCGTAGTCTCAGGAACTTCAACTGAAATTGCAATACTTGTAAATATCGTAGGCGGGATTCCGGTTGGTAGACTCCAGTTTAGAGATCCCGTTGTGGATACTATACTCCCTGAGAACCCCGTGGGGAGAGCGACAGAAGCTGATATTGTTGGTACGCTTAGCGAGAGGGATGGTAAAGCGATACTGCCACTTGTTGTTGGTGTTTCGATGAATGTTGAGGTGGGTAGTCCGACTGTGAGGGATATCTGTCTGTCACCCAAGATCCTTGGTCGACATATTGCCCCTTTGGTAAATAGCAAACCTATGAGGATCTCGATTTTGGTTTTCATTTCGTGACTGAGGAAGGTGAGTGATACAACCAAGTTTTCAGATTGGGCCTGTGGTGTAGAGAAAAAAGAAAGACCAACATTTCGTACTTCCAAAAGAGAATCCCTTCAATCCAGGAAGTGAAAACATAGGACAATATATATGAATTTCTCCTCCCTACATACGTACCAATTCATCCCTTCCCCACACGTAAGTACTATAAACCCCCCTCAATCCCATCCACATCCGTCAGATTTCATCAGCCTTTACTTATCCATGAACCAGAAACAGAAAAAGATCATCGAATCAATATTTACTGCCGTTCCAATTGGGAAATAAGCTCGACTTTAAGCAGAGGACAAGAGGCGGTTCCGAAGCTTGATCGTATTTGGCACAAATGTTAAACTCTATCGTCCAATTGAGAAGGAGTAATCTAATTTCGGGGTACACGAGTGTAATGTATTCTTATAATATCTTTTATATAAAAATACTATATATTAAATGCTATCGAATTTTTGCTGGATAAGATTGCTGGGAGGATGAACAGGAGGAAAGTTCTCGTACATCACAAATAACCATTTTCGGCTATTTTACTACCCCATGGTTCGCTTTAGGATATTTAGGATATTGAGGCTACATCTAGATTTACTTTGATAGTCTTGTAGCACGGCAGATAACCTAGAATCAGCCTAAAGACTATACCTTGTACGAAATCAACCAAACTCGTCTCATTCCTTATCTTCTCTCATACGATGCTGTTATGGCACTCAATTTCTGCATCCTTAGCCCTTACGAATTTATCTATTCTCGCTTGCATCAGATTTAATTTATTCGCCAGGGCCCAGTGGAAATTGTGGAAAATTGGCATTTGCATTATGTTGCATATCAGCCTAATTTCATTTTCTAGAATTGCGTGACTTTGTCACGATCCACGTAATATTTACGGACCTTGAAAGTCTCTAACAAGAGACTTGGATTTCAAAACTCTGAAATGCTTGGTGTGAGCTTCTGTGGGATCGCCGCAGGGGTTTTGCTCAATACTGTGGAAATAGAAGTCTTTCTGTCGAAGTACCGGTGATTTACTTGTGCTTCCTCTTCAGCCGAGAGTCATCAAGGCGGGATTCATCTTGAGTATCTCGTCCGGTGCGTGGCTCTCGACATGTACTTAGCTACATGTACTGTAACTTTTGATTCCCACTCTAGTAGGTGCATCCTTGGGAGGCGACATTATGGAGCATCAAAGGGCTCTACGGTAAACATAGTATCGGATTCGTGTTGTCCAATAGACGAAAATCGCATTTCATCGATAATAAATCGCATAGAGCGCTAATAGAAACACCAAAATCCCAACTCCGATATATCGTTATGGACCAAACGCATATCGGTAAACACTATCGTGATATACCGATATACGTCGTATTTGAGGCACAAATCAAGTCGGCTAAAGTGGTGATTAGAGTCACATTTAGGATTAGAGTTGGCGGATATGATTCGGTGTTTTTGACTGGTCGCAAATAGGAAATTTAAGCTTGCGGAGTACTTCGCATCTTTTCTTGTCAGAAGTACTCCGTATACACTTTTCTTTTACTGCTGATTGGAGTTCTGCCCAAACGATCCAGAGATTTTAGGCCCAAACGAGTCAAAATCGATGTTAGGGGCCAATAGGATTTGCCGAATGCTATAATGTTTGATCGCTGCTAATTGACCCCACACGACGTTGGAAATGAGTGATCGACCCGACCAAACGCCATTCGCATTTAAGGTCGTAAAGTTTATTTTTATGATCAAAATAAACTCTAAATCGTGCTTCAAGAGCAGCCAAGATGACGACAACCGAAGCCAAGATTTATTTCGGTGTCAACGAGAAGAATCGGAAGTTTTCGACGAATGAAAGAGTCGGATTCCCTCGCTAACCCTCTGTCAATCCTCTATATCAAGCTTGTTATTCCCGCTTTTCGGAACTAAGGGAGGCCGTGCATTAAAGTCAACTGATTTGATAAGGAGATTCTTCTCTTTTGGGGTAGTGATCTATTATTTGATACAGTACCAAGAACCGACATGTCCAGAGGTTCTTTGGTATAAGAGAGAAGTCTTGTGGAAGAATTTTAGTTTCCTCACCCTTCGCTTCCTCTCCTCCATACCTCTTTTGGTTTTTTTCTTCTTTTTTCTTCTCTTCTTGTTGTCTTTTGGTCTTTCCCTTTCCATTAGCAACCCCACAGTCGCTCCAGATTACTTTACACGTTCACTTCAATTTTCAACCTTATTTTTTCATCTTATCAATAGTATTCTTCTGAACATTTGTTCACTACTATCACACGCCTTCAATAACTTTCATCTTTTCGGAATTCCGCCATTTAACCACCAACTTTCAATTTCACCATGTTGATTCCCAACGTTTTCGCCGCCGCCGCGGTTCTTTCCACCTTCGTCGCCGGACTTCCCATCACAACAGAAGATGGAGCAAACGAAGCGACTCTTTCGAAGAGAACACCTATAGGTGCGGGAGCATTTGGGGTAATTCCAATATCGGTCAAGGCTCATCCTAACGCACCGTTCAACCGCATGGACAAAATCTATTTGAACAACCCACCAGATATCCCATATACGGGGAAATTTCCATTGCCATGGAATCACTCTCCAAAATCACCCAAATCACCCAAATATGATGCGGATGTTGAGTTGGGTAAATTGGCACTCATGCATGCTTATAAGATAAAGCAAAAAGAAGCAAAGGTGGCAGCAGCAAAGGCAGCAGCAGCCGTTCCAAAACCCGCAGCAGCTCCAGGAAAAGTCACATGGGACAAGAAGTCACACGAGATCTATGAGAAGCGTCCCGTTAAGAGATCTGAGAACAGCGATGACCTTCTGTCGAATGACGGAGATCTTACGAAAAGGACTCTTGGTTCATCAATCAAAGCAGCATTGGGAAAAACCCCCAAAGCACCAGCCCCAGTCTACCCAGCTGTTCGTCCTCAGGGATCGGTCCTCAAGTACCCAGCTGGTCACCCTGATGCCTCTCAACCGAAGAGAAAGATTGTCCAATGGAGTAGAAACGAAAAGAGATCCGAGAACGTCGAGGAGACTGTCGAAGAAATCGAGAAGAGAGATCCTTTCGGAGCACGTTTGGGGGCTAGTATGAAATCTGGCTTTTCTGCACTTAGGAGTAAGTTCTCAAAAAAGCCAAAGCCACCACCAGTCCCAGTCTACCCAGCTCATCGTCCTCAAGGATCAGCACTTAAGTACCCAGCTGGTCACCCTGATGCTTCTCCCAAGAAGGGAAAGGTCGTCCAATGGGCCTAGAGACGATGGAATCTAGAAACCTGAGAAGCTCGAGGGCGCTGTTGGAAGGAAATAATGATGAAGGCTAGAGATTGGAATTTGTGGCTTCTTTCCCGGCGTCTGGGTTAGATGACGTCGTGTGAGAAGTTTTTTGAACCCAGATATGTTAGATACCTTTTGTATTATGATTAAATGAGAATGTTAAATGTTGAACTGAACTACAGAGTGCTATGTGACTTAAAAGTGATAAACAACAAATTTCTCAGCAAGGAAAAACGAAAGCTTGTGTTCAAAAACCCTCCATTCCTGATATATTGTCACTTCAACGTTGCACGAGGGAAATTTCCCCTTGAAGTTTGAACTCGAAATCTGATATACGGGTTTGTGATAACACAATAGTAAAAGGATATATAAGTAATAATCTCATGTATTGTTTAATGAGATGCCAATGTTCCGCAACGCTTTAATTACAAATCAGTATTTCATTCCCTCCAAGCATTAACCCATTATATTTTACAACAATCATGCCAGTGACTCCGCGACCCAATTCAATATCCACACTCAATACCATGTAAGTACTAGTATTACTCGCGAGAACTCCAACTTATCTGATTCCCCTCTTAAAAGTTTCCCTCCATTCGTCGATTTCCTTCTGGCTCATGACCTTTGCTAATTGCTCCCCTTCCTTCCTTAAAGGCCAAGCCAACTCGCCGTAAATTTCCATAGACTCCCAGCATAAATCATGATAATTCTCAAGTTCCTCGCAACGTTCGGAAACCTTGTCTCGAAAATAGTTCGTTCTCCAGAAGTCTTCATGAGAGCCGTCGGTTACTCCTGGGAATGCTTGTAGAAAGTGGCCGGATTGCCGCCATTGATGGCTAGAAAAGGAGGGCACCACAGACTTTTCCCATAGTCCCAAGACCGTGTCAATGTCGCTACGAAAAGTTTTATCCGAAATGTTGGCGGAAACAAAATCCCACACTGGCTCCAATTCACCTAAACCCTGAGGCCATTCCGTTTCCCATTTTTCTATATCCCAAGATGCTTCTGCTGGTGGAGGTTTGGTCGATGGCGTAAATTCGTTCCACAGCTGTACCGACGAAGGCTTGTATGCTCGCATCATTCTATACCGATGGTCGAGACAAAAGATCTCCAGTTGTAGTTGTTTCAAAGATCTCTTCCCCGAGAAAAGAATCTTCATAATATCGTCTTCGTATTTAGATTGCCCGTGCAAGTTATCCGAATACCAGTTAGCGAACCTTTCTCGTCGGAGACAGTTTGCGGTTGATGAACTCCCTTCCAAGGTTGAATCTTCAATATCCAAGAAGCGTTCCATCATAAGGTATCTGTCACCCAATGCTTTGCTCGTTTCCTTGTCGTTCATGTCGAATGATCGGGTTCGTTTTTTGAAGTGACCGAAAGGGGTAGGCTCCACCAGAATGTCGTTTTGTAGTAGCTCGAATAAAGCGTTCATCTCAGGTCCAAGTGCTGATGATTTTGTGGTATGTACCTTGGCGGATTTGAAATTTCGAAGGCGGTGGAACAAACCCAGAATCACTTGATAATTCTTGATTTCCTCTCCTTGACCTTGGGAACCCACCATATGAATTCCAACCTCGGTGGTTTCTGGGTCTCCACAACGACAGAACCATTGTGTGTCCTCGGTGTCCTTTAATAGAATCTCGATGTTCTTGGATCTTTTACCAGGACGCTCAATCAATTCTACAAGATCTTTGGTTCTCTTGTAGAGGGAGATGAGTTCCCCGTCTTCTGACCATGGGGCTTCAATCTCGATTCGTAGTTGTGGAATTTTGTGCCAAGGAAAGCCTCCCGGTCCGAATCCTATGGATACTGCATGTTGGAAGCCTTTTAGTTGCCAAAGATGGTTGAAATTGTTTGTGATAGTTATGTGGAATTCATCTTCAGGTTGTGGCGATGAATCCGAGGAATCTTCGACTGGTTTCTGTCCGCATCGGGCAGGGATCCAGATCTTGAAAGCTTGATGTTTATATATTAATGCCGAAACCTCTTCGTGTATTTGTCGACTTGTGGAAAGAATTGCAAGTTGGTTGTTGCCTTGAAGACATTGTGGTTGAAACTCGTTCCATATTTCCTCTCTTATTTCCAGTGGAAGTCTGGAGAAGATTCCTAAAGTGTTGACGGGTGCCATAGTGAATGAGAAAGGTATACTTGATGAGCAAGAATACTTTAGACGTATCAATGTTGGTACCTGATTTGTAGAAAATGTAAGCTTAAGTATGTGATCTGGTATAGAACAGTAATTTTGTGTACAACAAAGATGGTGAACAGAATAGTGACGGGGAATAAAACAGCAAGGGAGAATAGAGCCATGATATCCGACTCAAATATTACATCACATACCTAGCTGCGTGGCCATGGAGAACTAATGGTACGCCGGTGCTGCCAAATGTTGCATCAAAAACATTATGGAAAATCTCATCTAAATTAAAACCTATAGTACTAGACTAGAGCATAGTGAAGACATAAAAGGGGAATGGAGTCTACATCATCATAGGGAGCTATATTTGTTACAGCAAGTCTACCCAGTCTTACTAATGTGAATCTCTTAGTTCTGCTGAACGGTAGAAACTCTACGTATATCCTCAACCATTTGAATAATGGGGTTTTAGGTAAAAGGCAGACAATGTTCGAGTATTTAGCTTCAATAATTCCGTGAGAAAACCAAGCCCAAGTTTCAGAAGTATATACTAGTATGCGACCGGCCAAAACTAGTTGACTAGCCGGTCAGAATACGTTCTAGTATTATGATTATATAACCCTAGTACAGCGCAAAAAAAAAAGAACAGCGAAAATATTTTCTGGTCACGACTTAAACTTGCTAGTTTTTGGTTCCCGCGTCATTCTTTAGTCTTAACTGATTTGACATGGATCCTGTGGTCGCTTAACGCTTCAACGGAGCACTGTAAGGCAAACCCACTTAGCCGAGCCACTCTTCTCCCTATGTTGAACCTGACCTACCTCTATTTCTTGTACTCGTGTAGAGCTCGGTCAAGTTGAAGTGGAGAGGTCAAGACCTGCAGGTGTCCATAGCTGATCTGTTTAATCTGGTTAGACTTGAGATCGCTCCTTCCCTTACAGTCCCCTCGCCTCGCCTCGCCTCCCAGTCGCCCCAACCTGCTTGGCTCGTTCTTACGATAACACGATCCTAAGAAGAAGGAAAGGAACGACATGGTTTACCTCTAGAGTACAACCCTCTCTCCCCATTTATAGATATGTTCGCATTTTCGTGGTCGAGAGTCCATCGCAGGAGGTGGACTGAGACACCCACCCCAAAGTACCTATAGGCAATGGCAACAACTTACTTTGATGCATTTACTAAGTTCATCTCTAGTAGCAACTTGAGTTAGAAATAAAAAATATCGGGTGTGGAACTCGCCGCCCTCCGATTTACCATCAGAACCTCGCGCATGTACTGAACAGTCAATCAAAAGCAAGCTTAGTAAGACAGTCAGACTGCCTGCACTGATAGACCATCGTGTGTATCACCTGCCTCGATGTACTATCATCTACAAGAAAGCCACGAGAAACAGAGTCTCTGAAGGTTGAAGTTCCCAAATATCATATTCCCAAAATGCAGTCCTCCAGCCCGAAGCCAACCTTCTACATCCCATCTATCGATATCTCACCTTTCCTTAAATCACCTGACTCGGCTGCATCTCAAATAATCATCGAACAAGTCCGTACCGCCTGCGAAACTACCGGGTTCTTTCAAATAACCGGCCATGGGGTACCAAAAGACCTCCAAGATGAGATATTTCAAGCGGCAGCCAGGTTCTTTGCTCTAGATATCGAGGAGAAGAAGAAAATGGACAAGAGTAAGAGTGTAGGGGCGAGTAGCAGAGGTTATGAATTGATTGGGGGCCAAATTCTGCAGGAGGGGACTTTGCCGGATTTGAAAGAGGTGGGTTTTTTATATTCGCCTCGAATGCGTGGTTTCTCAACCCGTATAGCTTCTAAAAACGGTAGATTGGAAGTGTCGTCATTAATCATGAATAGGGATTCTACATTGGCAAAGAATTACCAGCCGATGATCCCCGTGTCAAGGATCAAAGATTCCTCATGGGACCAAATCTATGGCCTGACAAGTCCCTCATCCCAGAACATCTATTTCGTGAACCGATGGAGAGATACTATGAAGAGATGTTCAAGCTCTCAGTGAAAGTTTTGGATATTTTTGCTGCCACTCTGCCGTACGGTCCTTCTATCTTTAGGGAGTTTACGTCCAACGATGCCGTCGCAGCCATTCGCCTCCTGCACTATCCACCAGACCATGACAACGATGAGAGGCAGCTTGGGGCTGGAGCACACACTGATTTCGGCGCCATGACTTTGTTGTTGCAGGATGACATTGGTGGTTTGCAAGTCTACAATGAATCTGCTCCAGAAAAGGAAAGATGGGTTGATGTGAAACCCAATCGAGATGCCTATGTGGTTAATATTGGTGACATGCTTCAAATGTGGACAAATGGGCGGTATAAGAGTGGGCTACATCGAGTTGTGAACAGAAGTGGCAAAGATCGATATAGCGTACCCTATTTCTTTGATGGAAATTTGGATTGCGTCCTCCGTCCTCTTGATGGCTCACCAGTCAAGAGCGGTGACCCACCGCTGACTGTTGAAGGCCACATGAAGGAGAGATTCAAGAGTACGTATGGAAAAGTGACTCAAGTTGGTAAATGGGATTGAAGTTGGACGATCAAAATATTGTGCATTTTGAGGCATATTAAAAGGTATGTACAAGAAATCCGATAAAATATATACAAGTGAACTGAAAGTATTGAGAAGCTCAACCATATCAAAATCTCCCAAGATAAGTCGAGTACAAAGGTTGTACTTTAGACTGCGTGACTCTTCTATCCCATCTTAGGAACGTTGATTCTTTCAATAGTAAGAACCTTGTTGTCAGATGACATCTTCATGTTGGTGTATTTTGTTCCTTGAGAAACGCCAACTGTTTTGATAAACGTGGGGTCTGCAGCAGCGAGAGTAATCTTGGTATTCATGTAAACTTGTTCGGAAGCAGTACCAGTGCAGCCACCGTTGCACTCAGTGCCAGTTCCCCATCTGTTAATTGTAAGTCATTGTTTGAGATATTAGATCATGGGATTACGTACCCAGTCATTGGACCCGACAAGCGAGAAAAGGTAGAAAGTTGAGCACCAGTGTCGGCATTTGTAACCATCCTGTTTAAAATCAGTGGGATAACTATGAGCAAGAGCGATGGTATTCACTGTGTCCAGGTGTCAGAGTCGGTAGCTTTGGTGTACTCAATCTTGACTTTATCAGTGCCCTTGACAACAGACGCCGGGCCATCAAGTTGACCAAACCCTCCAAAGAGGGATGCACGAACACACCTATGTATCAGATTAGCCAATTGTGAGATCTCTCCAAGAAAAAAAGCTTACCATTCCCCTGCCTTGCCTCCGCACCACGAGTTGTCTGGCCAGCTCTCCAATGTAGTCTGCACGAGATCACCAGTTCCGTTCGACATTCCTGGCCAAAGGAACAACATTCCATTCTGCTTCATTGGTGCTGTACCCGGGATAAGTGTAGTGGTTGCAGAAATGATATGGGATTTGGTTGGACCCAGAGAAAGGGCACCACCCCAGGTATCGCGTTTCTCTACTAGGCCTGGTGCTGCAGAGACGCATCCTGCGGCAAGGAGTACTGGAAAGATGTAAGAAGCGAGCATGGTGGTAATATGTACAACGGATTGATTGAACTAAACAGCTGGAACTGAAGAAGACTGTAAAGTTATTGACAACGAAAGTAGAAGTTGGATAGGTGGAGAGCTGAAATAGAAGACCGGCCGAGCTGTTATTATAAGCATTTCAACCCAGAGATAATCTTAGCCGGTAGAAATGTTTATATTACGGGGTAACTTCAAACATGAAAAATGGAGTGAATAGGATCCCCACCTGATCCACAAGACGAAAATCAGGACGGAGGATCTCAGTTGCCTGAGCAGATATTGCGTGAGGATGGGACTTGTTCTTAAAGTACCGGCAAACCCTGGTTCAATGGGGAAATCCCAGAGGTACAATGACGTTCCGAAATCATATCAGATCTCAAATGTTAAGCTCAGATACAGTAGATTTCAGCACACCAAAAGTTGTATTCTACACGAAAGAAGTCCTCATTATTTTCGCAAGTGAATCGGACACGGACAATTTAACGTTTACTGCTTAACTTTGATGTGAATACTATTGCCTGGGACGAAAAGTGGTCTGACTCAAGAATCTGGTTGTTTAGAATTTTTCTGGGGATTGTTCCAAGACATTCCGATACCAAAGGAGTGGTTCCACCATGTAGTGGATCTGACGAGATCTTGAATCAGTCATTACTGTGCAATTAGGCGAGGGTGATCGCGACCAGGCACACATCCCCTTGTAGCGATCCACTAAAGGAGTATGCTTCCATGGAAGTTCTTCGAAGTACCGGGCTAGAGTTCATGACGCCAAAAAATATCAATAAATGACGAAAAAAGAGGCTTCCTATCAGGTATCATGTGTGTAGGGAGGTAAAAAATAGGGAGAGGGTTGAGGTTTCTATATAATCACGTGTAATATTTAACCGTGCATACATGCTTGGCGTACCTATAATTGTGCCGGGGCCTGGAGAATGCGCTCGAAAATGCGGGGAAATCAACTGAAACATACTACTGCCTTCAATCAGGGCTTAAGCACCCCTGTTTTTATTTTAGTCCACCACTAACAACAACTCTAAAGGGGGCCGCGCTGTTCGATTACGTGGTCATATTCCCTAACAAGACGAATAATATCAATGCACGCAATACAAGCTTTAAGATCCTACCCAAAGGTCCCAAACACGTTCTGTATAGCTATCGGAGGTATATCCGTTTTTGGCGAATGGCTTGGAATCCAGTTATCCGAATGATATCGAAATCTTCAGTTCTCCTACCGGTATGAAAAATGCTAAAGAAGGCTTTCAAATTAACCTTGATTGCTTAAATCTTACACAAGAAATGGCTAATCTGGTTTTCAAGAGTCCTCGAGTCTTTCTAACTCGTACCTCGCAAAGTCTCTGAGAATCGGACACCGACTACTGAGATTGAGAAATGGCTCACAAGCAACATTTCGAGCTCTCGAAAAGCCTCGGTCGTCTTAATATCCATCGCATTGGTCACGCGAATGAGGTACGGTTTGTGTGGATGGCTTTCTCACAATTTGTCGGTCTATCGGTCTTCTTTGTAAAAACCAAAGAAGGAACTCCTCAATGGCATGGCTCCCTCCGAGGTTATGCAAGTATTACGCTTCCTGGAAGTGCTGTGTAGGGGTGACAAAGCGGGGACAGAATGCCCTCAACACTTTTTCCGGTAAGGATAGCTATACACTTGCGGCAAAAGGATTTGGTCACTCACCGATCATAGATTACGTATCGAACGAGTCCGAATTATGAAGGTTCAGATATTTCTCATTACAAAACACGAACATAAATAAGTGGCAGTCGCATCCATTTCATAAAGCCACAGTAATGAAGGAATACATGATCTAGGTGGGTCGATATAAACAGGCAGGTCTCTCCTCGCACAACGTCGACATTGGGCTTAGCGGGTCAGTTCTTGAAAGTCATAAAAGCCGTTTCTTTGCGATTAAGAGAGTGGGTTCCGAAAGCGAAGAGAAGCAGTCGACCCATCGCCAACTATACACTTGTTATTCAGTCATCACTGAAATGTGTTGAAATGAGTAGAATAAGATGGGATGTGGTATTTCTGTTGAATTAGTTATTAATTTGCCAGGCTGTAAGCCCCTCCTGCGGCACTGATCCTTTCACAACAATACAATCTACGATCCATCTCAACATCCTTAAATCCAAACCAACCACACCAAAAACTCCATTTTGATTAATGAGGAGTCGCCTCTGAACGAATTCAAAGCGCTCCGCCAACGTAGCACCAGACATCCTTTCGACATTCAAGAGGGAAGATTAGGGATAGCGCAATGTTGATTGGAAGCGGATCTTCGATATTCAAACTACTAAGAAGGCGGCTAAAAGGTCAAACTTTGCAGCATTGGGCTCTAGGGCACGAAAAACTTCCACTGAATGCTCTTTTAGCAAGGAATTACACTGCGGTTCCTAAGCAAGTCCTACTTTGTGAAGTTTGCGCTCTCACAAGAACCACGAACACCACACCAAAAGTCTTAAATCAACTTGTTGTCGCCGGACCTTTCTCGCTAAGTAGTGCTACCTATTTATAATTGACATTTGTACAAGAACTCCAACGAGTTACTAATAAAATACAAGCTAGCTTTTTGCTAAAGTCTGCTGTTGTTAGAAAGAGGTAGATTAAAGTCAGAGAAAGGAGCTTATCTTAAGGAGCGGACTAAGCATATTATCATTTTCTATCTTTTCATCTAAGATGTGGCTTAAAAGAAGGAAATTTATTCTAATCTAAATAAAGTCTTGTTAGGATTGTTACTATAAAACACCCCCAGTCCTAACAGTATACTACGCACGTGACTAGAAAAACGGCTAAAAGATGACTTTAAAGTAGAAAACAATCTTCTAGTCTTTACCCTGTGCTAGAATACCATAGGTTTTTGACGTAGAAATGAGCGAGTATAAGTTTAGATCAATGTATATTGAGTACTAGGCACGTTAACATAAATTCGTTCCTTTTTATATATTTTTAGAGCGAACAGTCGTAAGCGCTATTAAGTATATAGGTTTTTTTGTAATAGCACTAGGGAATATATTAGTATATTACAGATTTTAGGATAAACATTAGTATAAACGTATACTCGACCCGCCTATAGTAGTAGTAAAAAGGTATAAAATCGGGACGTATTAGAATAGAGCCTAGGGATATTCTTTAAATACCTTCTCGTCCTTTCTAGCTTACTGCCTGTGTACCTGTCTGTCTGGCTGGCTGTGTACCTGGCTGTCTGTCTGGCTGTATAGCTGTCTGGCTGGCTGACTGACTGACTGACTGACTGACTGACTGACTGACTGACTGACTGACTGACTGACTGACTGACTGACTGGCTGACTGTGTACCTGTTTAGCTGTCTGGCTGGCTGTATAGCTGACTGGCTGGCTGGCTCTCTCGCTGGCTGGCTCTCGCGCTGGCTGTCTCGCTGTTTAGCTGTCTGGCTGGTGGCTGGCTCTCTCGCTGGCTGTCTCGCTATTTAGCTGTCTGGCTGACTGACTGACTGACTGACTGACTGACTGTATAGATGGCTGGCTGTATAGCTGTCTGGCTGTCTCGCTGTTTAGGTGTCTGCCTGGCTGGCTGGCTGGCTGGCTGGTGTTTACTCGAGTACGAGTATAGCCAAATTAAGAATTCTGCCAGTTCCTCTCACACCGCCGCCATTCAGATTGGCCACTCGGAGACGTCCCGTAGTCAACCTACATAATCTATTTTTAGAGCACATTCATTCTGTGTAAAGTAGTTACGCTTACGACGTGACCCACGTCGCTCACTCGCTAAAGCTCGTTCGCTCGAGTGGGTCACTGTTCGCTCTGATAATGTGAGAAGTGCAGTGGGCCGCTGATTCGCCCTATTTCTGAAACTACATACCAGAGGGTATCATGGTAATAGGTACCACTGAAATATTTAGATCCTGGGGGATCAACAAGACACTCTAATCATGGAAATACTATTGCCTAGCCCACCAAAGTGCGAGATATGGAGATCATCAATACATTTGAGGTGGTGGCTGGAGGCGTGAAAACCCTACTTGGAAGTTGAAAGAGTCTCTTCTGAAAGTTTAAGGAGTCTTTTACTAGTTCTTTGGGGTTTTTATAGGGCTAGCGAAATACGCTCTCTAGTAATTATTGAAAAGACACCATGTTAGCGAACATATATATAGCTGTGGGAAGTGATGTACAAGAAAAGGCTCTTGAAAGTGTTGAAAGAAGATGTTTTGATTGATAACTAAAGAGAGAAGGAGTCCAGAAAACCCCAGCTTAAGTACAGGTGAAAACTCTTTATATAAGCTAACGCTCGTTGTGGCCGTAGGGCTACATTCGGACTTTCCTCGTCACCTCGTAACCTAAAATAGATCTAGTTCAATCTAGTTCAACAGAAAGCACTCCTAGTCACTTGCTTCAGTCAATAATCCTATAACCTCAGTAGACTTTGCTTGATACTACTAGCTTAGTACAACTGAATGCCTTACGATAAACTTAGATTAGCAAAAGCCTAACAATATCTACAAAGGTTCCTTGTTGGATTTTCTGTCCCTGAAAGTTCTTTGAACAAATTTAATAGAAAATATAACACCTGATAGTGAAGCTTTATTGCCTCGAAATCTCGGTTTGTATTATTTAATAATTCGTTATTATTTGTTAGTATTACAAAATAGATGAAGAGTGGTTAGGATAATCGGAAAATTCCGCTCATACTAGTAAGTGCTATTTAGAAAGCCTCATTTGTAAAACATTCCAGGCAACATCATCACAAGAAAGAGGAGCCGCTAATTACATGGAGAATATTGCTACTTTACTTGCTCTTCTTATGTTACTGAACTCATATTACACTAAGTGGTTTATATATTATAACAAGTAATGACTAATGAGACCAATTACAAAGTAGTAGACAGGCGGAAGTAGTATCTTGAACTTGTTTACCACGTGATTTGCCCCTATCAAAACTCGCTTAAAAATCTTCACTTGCAACTTTTCGATTGTTATGGCATAATCCAGGGATCTATGATACTAGAATGAAATGCAAATGCATTCTTGTTGGATGTTGGATGTATAGGTAGAGTTGCAAATTTCAACATGTTCAATGTTTCTCAAAAGGTCTAGATTGGGGTTCAATTCACCTGCGGTTGTGCTATCCATGTGAATAACATCTAAGTATACCTTGGGCTGATGAATAAGAATATGTCTGTTATTATTGGTTCTCTAACTACACATTCATGCTGTCAGTCGTGGGCTGCGGCTTAAAAACTGGCTTAAAAACTGGCTTAAAAACTGGCTTAAAAACTGGCTTAAAAACTGGCTTAAAAACTGGCTTAAAATCCAGCACCGCTAGGCGATGATCAACAAACAACCACAACCAGACACCACGAATTTATTCTCAGACGCGCTCTTTTAATTTGTTACCAGCAGCACCACCACCAGCACCACCACCACCCCCACTACCAACCATTTTACTGCTTCTCTCTTCTCGCCCATTCCTCACACAATCATCAAAATGGAACCAGCGACCCTTCTCCAGTCTTGGGAAGACCGATGGATTTTGACCGGCTGTCCTAACACTCCCCTGACCCTCCAACTCAAGCTCCTCGTCCTCAATATCCTCTGCTCGCAGGGCTTCAGCGAGCATTACTCTCGTTCGCGTGTGCGTGGCTTCTTCGAGCCATTCGAGCCAGCCAAGCTGGTGTTGAACCAGCACTACTTCCGAACAATGCTCCACGCGCATCATATCACCTCTCGCCTTCACAACGGGGCCCGTTGGATACGCATCCTCCTTGATACCTCCTCGGATATCGAGACCCAGCGCACAGCTGGGTCAACTAAGTTGACGTACCAAATCCGGGTCGAGGCGTGTTTCATGGACGAGAATGAGGTGACCGGGATCGATGCTGTGGAGGGACCCATCGAGTGGGCTTTGTGCGTGCAGTTCGACTTGAACAAGGGGGGTTCTTCCAGTTGGGGTTCGAATCATGTTATTGAGCTCCTTCATGATGCTTTGAAGGGGGGATTTGCGAAGGATGGAAGCCCGACTGGAGGGGAGGAGAGAAAGGTCCCGCACGTAAGTCTCAGAATCATTTCATCAGAGGAAGCCAAACTAACTTATGTGCACCTTAGGATATCGTCGGTGCCCTCTGGATTACCATGGACGAGATTCGCCCGCCCTTGTCGATAAGCGAGTTGATGGCCCAGCAGAAGAAGCACCCTTCTCCGACGAAGACGGAATAAGAAGCATACAAGGGTCACTCTGGCAGATGTTGGACTACGGTTTTTCCTTTCGTTCGTTTGTTGTTGCCCTCTTCTCATACAAAAAGGGCTGATGGATACTTGTGGCGGGTTCTTTTCGTTCGGTTCTTTTGCCCTCTCCTCCTACCAAAAGGGGTGATGGATGGATATATGATGACAATTTCTTTGGGGACCAGTTTTCTGTTCGCTGGAAGAATGGAAATACTGAACCATCACCACTAAATGATGGATGGATATATGATGACAATTTCTTGGGGGACCAGTTTTCTGTTCGCTGGAAGAATGGAAATACTGAACCATCACCACTAAACACGCTTGAACCTTCTCGTGACACGTAAAAGAGCTGACTACATACAGTACACCTGAGTAAGTTCCCTCTAAACTACCTCAATGAGATCAAATCCGAATTGAACTTTACAGAATACAAGATGGAAGGAATATTTAAGCTCAAATCTAACTACACAAGTCTAAAGCCCAATACCAAAAAATAAGGGATGGCCACCCGCTCTGTGTAAATATCAACTTTCGTAGTACCGTCCTTGATGCTACATTCAGGTTGACATTTACGTAGCAATAAGTCATTCAGCGCCGCGCCTATTCTGGACTCCACCACCACCATCTTCTCACGTTCAATCTCTCTGACAGGATCAACATAGGTCCAACCTTAAAAAAGCAGCACCAGTTGAGCCATAAAATTTCCATGCGCGCCTGCAGGGCTTCTTCCGCTTTTTGATGATCCTGGGCATCTTTAGACAAAAATGCCCAGAGACGGCCACTGATGGATGATGACCTAGTAATTGGAACGCGGCGTGCTTGAATCAGAAGTTGGTACTTGGTAGGTGGGGTGACTGGTGACTGACCAGACTGGAAACCCTCACGTGCCCTTCTACAAACTCATTCACCCCTCAGCTACATCACAAACCCCAAAAAGCCACAAAAGTCCAAAAAAGTCCAAAAATAAAATAAAACTAAAACCAAAAACAGTAAAACTCTAACACCGTCTTTCTACAGGTTTTTTTTGAGAAACCCCACCTGCGTACAGTGGGATTTTTTCCGTGGGGAACAGAACGCCTCGACTTAGGAGAGTTTCCATCATAGATCGACGCCGTCCTGACTTGACCAGGTGGCAGAGTATCAAGTTTTCGTGAGAGAAAAGGTGTTACTTGGGGATATAAAGTCTATACATCCTCTTCGTGGCGCACATAAAGCACGCAACACAATGAGAAAGGTGGTGGCGAAAATATTTTCCAGAATTGAACATAAAGCCCAAATACTAGACCGTCAAAAAGACGTGCAGACAATGGTTGATGATGATGATGCTATATCAGGATTACTGAATCCAAGCGAACCATGCCATAGATATAAGTAGAAATAACTCTCAGTTGTATATAGAGACCTTGCTTTGCATTCATTGAATATTGAATCCAGGCACATAACTTGCGTTATCGACGACACGACTTCAAAACAGTCACAAAAAGGGAGTTTGGTATTATTTTCGTTGTATTAATATGGAAAAAGTAGTGATCGATCTTCTCGTATGTCATTGGAGTCCATGGCAAAATATTCGAGTCGATCACTAAAGCTTGTCAGTTATGCCTTGCTTGGTCCTATGAAAAAGAAAACAGGAGAGAGACCAGGGCGTGCTAATCTACAAATCAATAACCGTAACGCCATTGGGTATCGTTCCATGAAATCCATACGCCCAATGATTGCCATCCTCAGCCACACTCAGCCGTGGCGCAAAATGCCATGGCTAAAGAGCAATCTTCAAAAACAGGACCAAACTGCCACCGAAGGAAAAAGTATTACACGTCAGGGGGACGCAGCTATCAATCGTCGATCGGACCAATCAATCTTTCGTGCAGATAAGCCAAATGTGCGCGTTGTTGTTCAAATGTAGTGTAGTTGCCGGCTAAGATGCATCCAAGTACACTCGCCTTCTCACGGTCTTCAAGACCTCTTAGATGGGCCATTTGGATCTCTAGACTTTTGAAGGCGCTTGAGAAAGCTTGGAGAATCGTGCGCGTGTTCGAGGAGCCACCAGCAATGTCGTTGTCTGATCTATTGGGGTCAATGATCGAGAACTTGTCCATGCCTCCTTTACCATTCTTATACGTAATGTTTCTGACCCGATTCTGATACTCGTTAGTAATGACGAATTAGAAAGAGATTGACAGCGATACATACCTTTGGGACATACTCCGGAGGCTTTGTTGAAATTGCGGTGGTGGTCACATTGAATCGGTTGCCGTAGAGATCGAAAAACTCCATCAAGATCTCACCGAGGTGTGCCTCTGGATCCATGCTTTTGCTCTGAATCGGTGGCATTTGTTGAAGGAGACTTACAACAAGACAAGTGGTAGACATTCCACCAATGCCCCCATGTTGAGGCTCATTGAGATTTCTCATGGCTAAGAAGTGTTTGACAACGACGACTATGATAGCCATTGCAGGGAACTCAGCCTTCCATTCTTGGAAAGTTTCGTTCGCAATCAATCCAGTGTTGTTCTCAAATGAAACGTCCACTCTAAGTCCGGTAAGTTTGTCCTGGTATTTTACAATGGGAACTTTTGCGGAGGAAATTTCCTGGACGCTTTTTGGAATAGCCAACTCTTTTGAGTTCTTCAACCATCTTGCAAAATCCCGTACCATACTCTGCAAGTGAAATTTTCGGGGGGTGTGATTGTACTTCATAAAATTGTCGGAAACACAAACAAGATCCATATCAGAAGTCGGAAGATATAGGCCAGCCGGGAAAGAACCAAAAGGCCTAATATCATAATTTGGACCAAATGCTTGTTTGACGGCTGAACGAAGCCTCTCGATAAGTTGTGTGCGGAGGGTCTGCTCGAAGGCACGAGGCTTTACATAATGGTAGAAGTCCATAATTTCTTTATGCAACCTATACCAGGTAAGCGGATGAGTATGACTGACAGAATATTGTGGAACTTACCATAATCCCATAGTGGCAGTGCTTGAGTGATCGATACCAGCCTCAACCCACGGCGTGCCAGTTTGACCAGGGAGAACCTTCCATTTTTTGTCGACACTGCCATCCGTCTTCGGCTTACCGCTAAAGGTATTATAGATTTTGGGAGGGCCTTTAATCTCGTCTCGAATAGTTCGCTTACGGTCGCCTAAAGCAGGGTCCGAAGTAAGATCAATCACCTGTCCTGGCTTGCTGGTTGTTGATGCCGAAGGCTCATCCGCAAGATTGATGTTATTAGATGAAGGAGACTCGGTTGGAGGCGGTGGAGATAAAGGCAAGGGAGGCTGTACGTCTCTTTGACGAGGACCAGTTGGGGCACCGGCAGGTGGAATACCGGATGATCCTACCTTGGAAGCTAACTCATCCATCTTGATGCTGTCTTCCTCAAAATCATCAAAAGAAATGAAGTCATCAGTTTCAGCGCCAGCCTTGTTGATGCTATCGGAGGTGCCGATGTTCCGAGCCTTGCGGATCAACTTCACTACATCCTTTTTCTTACGCTGAGACTCATCAGGGGGTGGTAAAGCAGTATATGGATCGGGATTGGACCACCGAGGAACACTATCGCCATCTGCAGCTTTGCTGGCTGTACGAACTTGTTTCTTCTTGGGTTGCTCAGGCTCATTTTCGTCTTCGGAGACACTCATATCGGTTTCGTCACTGTCAGACAAATCACCAATATTTCTGAATCTAGTGCCGTTATTCTTGTCTTCATCAATGCCTTGCATAAGCTCTGGAGTAGGATCGCGGTTGGTTTTTAGGAAGGCTCGGTCCGAGGCACGTCTAAGACCACCCCTAGCGCGAGCAGCACCACGGCCACGACCGGCGCGATCATTTCTGCCAGGGCGTTCGCGTCTAGGTTTGTTCCTATCTGCCATTGAACGAGATGGAGGGGATCGGGGCCGATAGCTGTTGCGACCATGTTCAACACCAGCTGGGGCATCATAACGAAAGGTGAAGTTGTCTTCGCGACGGTCATCCCTCGAGCGATCGTCTCGGCGATCGTCTCGAGGACGGTAGCTATCGCGGTACGGATCGTAGTTATCGTGGCCATTGTTTCTTGGAGGAGATCGCCGGTTATAGGAAGATCGGGAGTCGTAGCCATCGTTGGAATATCCGCCATCGTTACGACTCTCGCCTCGGAATTGATATTGCGGTGGAGGTCTGGAAGAGTAAGAGCGATCATCCTCCTGACGATGGTAGCTCGACTCTTGAGGACGATACGAATCGCTGCCACCATGGGATGACTGGGGAATGAAGTCAGGCCTAGGAGGCAATCCTGGTGGGAGAGGTGGTTGTCGCGACATGATGCGCGTTGGGTGTTGCGATGGTTGATGGATGACGATGTCGGTTTGTCGGGTTTGGAGGAGGGAGGAAATCTTTTGTGCTGAAACCGGCAGAACATCGGAAGAACCCCTAGCAAACCTTATCATCTATATATGGTATATATCTCATGTGATGAACCATGGTTCCACTTTTGTGAACACCTGAAAGCCATCCATGTAACAATTTTATAACACCATTCTCATACTCTCTTTTTTCAAAGTTGCTTCTTACCTATATCAATCACAGTATTCAAACTATTTCCATTCTTAGACTAAGAGGCTCCACAACTTGCTAAAGTTGACAGAGCTATGGGCTGGACGACACATCCGTGCGCCGACGAGCCCTGTTTGTTAAATTAGGATGAACTATTTCCGATTCTAACGTTTATTAGAAGATTTGGAGGCATAGCTGGCTGATAGCCTCGTTAGGCACAACATGGGGTCATCCCCCCACTGATTGTGAGAGACGGACTTGAGAAGACTAAACCAGGTAACACGCCACGCAATTGTGGTGTAGAATTGCTCGTGTTTCTTTAGTAGAATCATCTACAGATAAACCAAGGCATATTTCATATAATCCCCTCGCTAACGAGTTGATTTTCTATGGTTGAAGTGTTGTGCAAAAACATGACACCCAAGCATCCCTACGGGCGATCTCTCATATCCCAGAGAAGATCAATTTGCTACCCTCCAGTTCTCGCTCATGTCAATTTCTGGGGAGCAGTCCCAAGCAGCTGAGCCCACAGGTGTCGCCTGTCATATAGGTGAGATCGACTCGCGAAAGTTCCCTCGCACGCTCAAGTGATTCCCCACTGCTCAATTAGAAGAATAATTGGGAGAACATTGGGTGTCATCACACCTCTATGCACCAGTTTAGAGGAATACCAAAGTCATGCCATGTAGAGAATTATATTGCTGACAGGGAATGGACGCACTTTCGCAATAGTTCTTCCCCAGATCAATTAGGTTAAATGACACACGTGTAACGTATAGAACAGCCTCTTATATCCGGCTAATTTGAGATTCCCGAAGGTCTATACAAGCTACGTGACTTGGGAACATGAGATTACGCAGCAGTTGACCTTTTCTCTTAGACTTCTAAACATTATTTGTGGTCCTGATCTTACAGGTATAAATATGATCAACATGTTTCGGTCTATGATATTTTCTATGATGTTATCACCGGCAGCACTGGCTCTCCGGTTCCACGAGTCTGTAACAGCTATTCCAAATGTCAAGCTTCAGCCAAAGAGTATGTGATATTAGCCAACTACTATTAAAATTCCCATTGAGCTAACTCATACCACCAGATTTCCCTTATCCTCTGCCTGTTCTCGTCGAACCAGGAGATCAATACTACGAATGTGGCGAGTTTCCCGGGAGTCTAGCCTCATCTGATCCAGAGGCATATTTTAAGTACGAACACGACACACCTCTCCTGGTCTCCTGCTGGGAATTGGACAACACCGGGACTCTGTATTTGAAGACTGTTGAGGACGAATGTTTCATCGAAGAATACTATATTTACTACAACGAAACACTGGATATCACATACGAGGATGTTCTACCACGATGCAAACCCCATCGTCCATTTCAAGCTTGGTGGGGAAAGCCTGGAGATCCAACGACAGGGGGAACGATCGATTCTGATTTGGGACCTTGTTATCATTGTCCTGATCAAGATTGCACCGCATCGCCAGTTGATTATTTGATGTTGCATGTGTATTGCTGGTTGAATGGGACGACGGTCAATGGAACCAAGTTTGTGTACTTGCATCTGGTCAGTAACTGTATTGCTAATGGACTCGTGTAGCCAATGGTGGCGGCATGCCCACAAGAGTAAAGATTACGAGAAGTGTTATGTTCCAGCAATTGTCTTCGATAGGCTTGATTATAGTATGTACTTCCAGTAAAGAAATTTGGAAGCAGACTAAGGGCTAATACCATCATAGACGAGACAGGATCAGGCGAGAAATGTCCAGACTGGGATCAGCCAACAGAAGAGCCAGAATGATTCTGAGCTATCAAGGCGAACTTCGATGTACAGTAAGAAGCGGATGCCGGTATGTGTCATTTTGGAAGTATTGCATTGTTAAATTAGATCAAACATTCAAACTCATGTTTAAAAAGCGTGCTCTAATAACCTGATGGATCTCCGTGTCTGATACACCTGTGTATTTCATCATCAGTTAGATACTGACATGATAATGTATTAAGCATATGCCAAATGAGGTATTAACGAACAGAGAGACTTACAAGTAGCGGGGTGGGATGGATTTGTTCGTCTGATGGTCTGAGCAATGTGCCCCTATATTCCATTCATATTCTGCTTTTGCAATATTTATCAATGCCACCCATAAATATGAACTGAGAATAGACTCCTTGGATTATGAATATTGGAAAAGGGGCGTTGGGAAAGCCAAACAATATGGTAATGGAAGTCTCAACCAGTGAAATTCTTGGCAATTGTTTGTTAACCATTACACATATTGGAGTCCTCTGGGAAAGAAATCTCAGCCTAAAATTGTCTTAAAAGGGGGCGCTGTACTGAGAGAACGCGTCTAATAAAAAAGTAGTAATAAATTTCAGAAACCCCAAACCAGTAAAGATGCATACTAGAGATTTCCAAAACTAGATTGAGTCAAAACAAATAATAGCAGGGTCACGTGTATATAAATTCCAATTCAAGTGGAGGTGCATGCATGTCTAATTCTCCTGCAACCTTGGAGCTACTATTGATAACTTTTTTCTTCAAATTTCGTGACTCAACTCTTGTGGCAAATGATTCGTGAAATCACTTTATTTGCATTTCTCGTTGTCAACTTGTCACTGATTCAAGTATGGGGAAAAGTGGATTTCCCCAGCTTTCACATGGAATTTACCCTTTACGGACGGAGGTTGAGGACCGAGCCGAAGCATGGCGCAAGCAAGCCTCTCTGAGCAAAGAGACTTTTGCTTCATCGCCCTCACTTCCCATTCATTACATAAAAACATATTCACAGTCTTGCGGTAGACTATGCCGCACCCTAAGGGAACTCCCTTAAATTTCTGGTAGCAGAGGTGAAGGTGTACAACCCCTACACTTCCCCAGAAAATTACCATCGCAAAGCCTGATTTGCCTGGTCGGCAATGACGTTGTAAATGGCTGCTTTTGTACGTCCAAGCCCTCCCAAGTCAACTACCTCTCCCCCCTCCTCACGACCACGATGACTGATTATTATGTTTTTGCGCACAGGAAACTCCATGGATGATGGCGTCTACTCCGATTTCGAGTAGGAGAGAGGATGAGGTTCCAAGTGTCAACAACCACGATCCTAACCCTCCGACGGTAGCTTCGTTTTCGCCCGTCACCCTTTCCCACGTCTCTTCTGCGAATAAACAGCGTTCGACTATCCTGGTGCATCAGAAATCCCCGCTTTTGATCGCGACTCCACCGCAGATTACAAGGGCATTGGCTTATTCGCATCCCTTTCTTTTACCGTTGAATAAATTGGTGGGGTTGTTGACGTGGACAACGGATGATCCTTGGGAGAGCTTCTTGCTCGTGGCGGGGTTCTGGGCCGTTGTCCTCTATGGAGATACATTGATGCGATATGCGGGGCCGGTGGTAGTGGTGATAGGATTGATTTTGGGAATGTACAGTCGGAGGTACTCCCCGCTGTCATCAACGGGAGTGACGGGAGAGAAACTGAAGAAGGGGCACAAGAGGGAAGCTTCGGAAGCAACGAATACCAAACACCAGAAAACTTTGGATGAGATTGTGGAAACGCTGAAGATATTTACATCGAGATGCAATGTTCTTCTAGACCCTTTACTGGAGCTCACCGATTTCCTTTCTACCCAAAGAACTGCGACATCTGCTACCACGAGACCTGCTCTTACTACACTATTGCTACGGATTCTTCTTGTTACGCCATTATGGATTGTCCTTACACTTCGTCCGATACACATAATTACCACAAAGAGAGTTGTGTTGGTTTCCGGCACTTTGTTTTTAACATGGCACTCTAGACCTACTCGAGTTTCTAGAACGATATTATGGAGATCAGCTCTAGTACGTCAGATTTGTACAGTAGTAACCGGCCTTCATTTCGAAGAAGTCGTTCCCGGCCCTTCAGAGGAGGGAGAAAAGCCCAAGTTACCTCCTAGGCGACCTACCTCTGCCTACCAAGAGAAGGCTCAGCTAGCAGCTACAACAGCTGCGAAACGGAGACCAGATGCCCCCGGAGTCAAGTTTACTTTCATATTATATGAGAATCAAAGAAGATGGCTTGGACTTGGTTGGACCTCATCACTATTTGGCTATGAACGGGCATCATGGACAGATGAACACCTTAACGCAGCACCGGCCATGGATGATTTTGAGTTACCGGATGTTGAAGAAGGAGCAACAAGATGGAGATGGGTAGACAAGAGCAAGTGGCTTGTTGAAGGCGCTGGTGAGAAAGATGAAGGAGGTGCCAAAGCAAATGGCGATGCCAGTGATGGCGGGACTGGGTGGATTTATTACGACAACAAGGTATGTTTCCAATCATATCAGTATATAACAAAAACTGACAAAATCCTAGTGGCAAAATGGACGAAGAGGAGTAGATGGCTGGGGAAAATACACCCGTCGTCGAAAATGGTACCGTGATGCCGAACTCGTCGAAGTATCCCCCAGCACAGAAATCACCCCCTCCCCAACACCAACCAGCATGAGTCCCCCACGAACCACAAACCATGAAACAACCGCAACCTCAGTAAGCTCCGTACCCTTCTCTACATCTACATCTACAACCAGTGAACCACCACCGGACTATGCCGAGAAAGAAAGCCTGAGATCTGATAATTCAAGTACTAAAAGCAATTCCAAAAATTTGACCCCTGGGGCTTTGAGGAGACGGGGGACTGGAAGTACGACGAGGGGAAGTCGGAGGAGCAGTACGAGTTTTGGGACCAGTGAAGATGATAGACCTCATACTCTTAATGAAGCGGATTGGGGAATTGGTGATGATGCGAGGATGGGATTAGAGTGATTGTTGTATTTGTTCTTGATGGCGCATGGAATGGCGTATTATGGATTGGCACACATAGGCATTGGGCACATGGTTTGGCGATAAGATGTAGAAGAATTCAGTATTCAGTAATGAGATGTTATACCTAAACGAGTCTCACATATTGAACCGTGATTTGTGAGAATCTTGATTTTATTTTTTGGTAGTATTCTTTGGTACGTAGCAAACGCCTTCGCGCTAAAATGCTTGCTGGAAGTAGGCACGCTGTTGACCTACAAAGTCTCCTTTGTGGATTTCTCTTCCATAATCCATTCGTCTATTCCTACAAGACTTCATCCACCCATTCCTCATAAACTATTCATATCAACTCTTTTTTCCTCCCTCACAAAGCAGCACCAACTTTTCCTGCCAACTTGCTCCCTCTACTCGAGAAAATACCCATAATTCCAAATCCCACATAAAACAACGCCAAGGGATACGCAACCAACCCTCTCATCCCCCTCATCCGTCCTACCGCACAGAACATACCCGAGCTACTGTACGTACACCACACGATCGCCAAGCTAGTCAACACGTAGCCCATTATCCCATCCATAGGCAGCACTATACCAATCAGACTCGTAAGAACTAATGGTAAGAGACAATACCCTAGCACGGATGCTGATCGCAAAAATGTAAGTGTTGAGGAAAGATGTGAGGCCTGAGATTGTGGCGAGGAAGCGCTAGGTTCCAGGGGCGGAGACATGAGTGAGAGAATTAAATGGAGTGAGCAACTGCCTAGTAATGCGAGACCGTAGATGTATCCAAAATGCACTTTTCCGGAGAAGAGCAGGAAGGTCCCAAATAAGAGGAAGAAGAGTATTGGACCTGCGAGATCGGAGTCGTCCATGATGTGTTGGTCGATTTTGGCGAGGGGGTTGAGTACTGCTAAAGTCTTTGGTTCCATATATTAGCTTATATCCCGTATAATCTAGGCTAGGGAAGGGAAGGGAAGGGAAGAGGGGCGGTATACCTTGCTTTGTATGTGTGAGAAATTTACTCCTAGTTCTTCTAGTAATGGTGGTTCTCCTTCATATCCTTCTGTGCCAAATGCTGCTAACCATCCCGTTCTTAATCCTCCTTGTTCTCCCATTCTGCCACTCACTCCTGCTGGTCCTCCGAATCCCGAATTAAATCCTCCACCTGGGGCACCATACCCTGGCGAAGCTTGTGGTGCGCCATATCCGTATGAAGCCTGTGAGGGTGTTGCGTGGCCGGACACTGTGTTGGGTGTATATGAAGATGGGTAGAACTGGAGGTTTTGCGCTGAGGAACCCCCATATGGCGCATTAGGTGGTGGTTGTTGAAAGAATTGTGACATATTTGGAGATGATATTGAAGTTATTCGCAAAGGGGAGAGATAGCTGCTGGCGTGAAGGAAAGTGTTGCCAGATATTTGGGCGGTAAAGAGTGGTCTGGGGGAGGCAGGTCTGATAATACAGATGTGTTTTCTTGAGGCTCAGGGCGTTGGGGGCGGCGATTGGTTGCTTACGTAAGGTACTTCGTTATCCTGGGCGGAAATATCCGCTGGGGATTCGTGGGAAAAAAGTTGAGGTTCAAGACGATAACGTTCACGCTCATTGACCTTCAAGTGGTCATCTATCAAGAAAGACGCGCATCTCAGATTGAAACACTGTTTCAGAATATATCATAACCGATCATGGTTAGTTGCCCTTTTTCCTCCTTCCAAATAGGTTATTGACTTGTGAATAACCTGACCTACCCACCTTGTACTAACCAAACCCCCCAGGCGCATCGGATAGTATCAAAAGTTATTATAACTGGCGGACGAGTCTTTGGTCGAGCCTGCGTAGAAGCATGGAAGCAAGCCTCAGCATCCTCTCAATATCAAAAAGCCAACAAGAACAACCCTGGTGGCGCGAGCGCTTTCACATCCAATGGCCTCACCCTCGAAGAAGCATGCAAGATCCTCAACGTCAAACCACCAGTCAGAGGGGTAACCAACATGGAGGATGTCAACGACCGATTCAAGCGGCTCTTCGATGTCAATGATCCGGCAAAGGGGGGAAGTTTCTATCTGCAAAGTAAGGTTCTAAGAGCGAGAGAGAGGATAGAGAGTGAGGTGCGGGCGGCGGAAGAGAGGGCAAAGGACGAAGCGGAGTTAAGGGAAGGTTGGAACCCAAAGGTGTATAAAGACCGATAGCAGTAAGAGGCACCGAGGAAATTGGGGATGTTGGTGGTTGGGCAGTTGATGATACCTGATAGACAACTTGGGTAATGGGAGGTATTGGAGCTGGGCACGAGTTCATTCGTATATGATGCCCTCGGCTTGAGCGTTGGTCTCGAAATCTTCCCTCTGTATTTGACATAGCCAGGCGTTTTGGGGCTGCAATGTATATTTGGGGTTCTTGGGCAGCATTTGCGTAGACCTGGCGGGTCTTAGTTTGTTGTACGATAACGGAGGTATGAATGGACGCAATCTCGGAATGCTGGCAGGCAGCACCAATGACTATGTTTAATTTTTTCTGTCAAGTGACAAGTGATAAGCGTATTTGTGCTGTTTCTTGAGCATTCTTGTTTCGTACCTCTTCTTGCAATTACAAGGCTTTCTTTACATATTTCAGTTGGGATAGTTTCTATGGAGTACTTGCGATCCCGGAAACAATCAGACAAATAAAATGGTATGTAATTGAATACTCCCCTGAAAGCTATTGATTCCTTTCACGCATTTTTTTACATGTTCATTGGCACGTTGAGTCTTTATTCGGGTATTCGATTCTGAGGGGGCTGGGATGGTCTCGTTGCCAGGAGCTGCAATGCAGTAGAAGTTGTTTCATCCACCAGCAGTTCAAGTAGGTAACTATATTTCTATATATTACCCCGCCTTTCTCGATTGCGTCTGCGCTCCATTCCCGTTGTTTAAATATACGCAATATGGCGGACCCATTGTCAATATCGGCAAGTGTTGCAGGCTTGATAACACTTGCAGAGGTCATTATCAAGAAGGGGTACGAATATATATCGGCAGTGCGAGACGCAGACAAGGCTATCGCCAGCCTGATCAAGGAAACGAACCTTCTCTATGGGACCCTTCAAACTCTTCGCAATATCGCTGAGGTGTTGGAAGGGGGCAACACCGCGTTCGTTTATACGACCCACTTTGATTCTGCTCCCAAGGTCATCTTTACACAAAACCCTTTTTTTGACTTTGATGAAACTATTAAAGCAAGACATCTAAGATAACCAAATAGTAACTGTCACTTAACTAACACCACGCGCGTGCTGAGCAACAATAGGTTGTTTGCCCTGATATGAAACTTAGTCGGTTTTCAAACATCCAGTCTTATACCAACTCACCTTGACGTTAGACTTGTCATTTTGTAGTAACCGAGTCAATTGTTTATAACTCCTATTATAATGACTCTTCAATATATATAGTGTAATGAGCACATCTAATATTTGATGCTTATTTAAAAATAAACGACTTATAGTAAAGTTTACGTGCCATTTCTTCTTATCTATAGTCACCTAACCCAAATTAAACATTTCCTGCCTAAAAACTAACACTAAAAGGTACTTTCAAACCACGAATCCCAATCTATCCTCTAACATTCTACTAAACAAACACAACCTATAAAAAGACTTAGTCTAAGATCCCCACTACACACTAGCGTTTCAAATTGAAAATCCCTTTACATCTATGAATAATTTAGACGCACCCTTCTCATCGATATTCAATACTTAGACCACCAAGGCTAGGTTGATGAATATAAGTTATTCCCTTGATCTACTAAGAACAGGTCTAACACATACGAAGCATAGTAAATATTTACTACTAGAATCACCTCTTCTTGTGCGATACCCACCAAACCGGCCCTCTGCTCAAAGGGGGTTAATCTAGGGGGTCATCCTACCAAACAGAAGTTACGCAGTGCTGATTGATTGGTAGCAATATATCGGCGACTTGCGTAAAATCCTACAAAATCGAAATAATACTATATAGATTGAAGTAAGCAAAATCTTGGCAACATTCAATCAAAGAGCGCTCTGATACCTCAATTGGTTGGTCGATACGTCACTTGGTTCAAGATTGAGAAGTTGGTTCTCTTATCAAGTTGTTGTTGAAACCTTTACCTTCTGAAGGTTTCGGTACATTCTACCCTGACAGACCTCTTGGTTGACCTTTTTTTTAGATTTTATTTTCTCTTTTTTTTTGGGGGAGGGGGGGAAGGGTTGTTTTACGATTCACTGTTAAGCGATTGTCGACGCCTAACCTATGAGGGCAACTTTTGGTCACAAATGATGAGGCAAAATAGATAGACTCGTGGGGCTTGGTACATTCTCGCTTAATTATATACAGAAACCAACAACAGCTTCTCAGTCGATACCAACAAGCTCATAAAGCTCAAACATACACCAATATATCTCAAGCAGCATAATCTCAGCGCCATCTTTGAGAACTTCCATGCCTTTTTCCTTCCCCTCATTCCTGCCTCCCATCATGCAATTGATAGGTTGAGGTGGACAAGAGACCTACCTGGTTATTGCTCTACGCACCCCTCTCAGAAACAAAGTTGTACTAGAAAGAGTTGTACAATTGACTTTAATGTCTCTTTCTTATTTTACTTGTTCTAGGGTGATTAAAATCAGCAACTCCTCTTCCGAGACCACTAACACTCTAACTTTATATCTAGATCCAAATCTAGCCCCGAAAGTAAGACCCAACCTAGCCCAAACAAAATTCAAAGATTTCAACCGGAGATATATCACAAGGCAATTAAGTACCTTATTAGTCCACCACAGGATACCTTGTCCGATGCCTCTGTCTCTCTCTCTCTCTCTCTCTCAGTATCCACGTTCTTAAACTAGCATCAAATGGTATATTTGTATATTTTGGCAAGTAAATTTAACCTTCATTTACCATATAAATTCTCAGTAACGCTCTCCCAAAACCCCCGATTCAATTTATTCCCATATAACTGTCTCAATTCAGACCAAGAAAAAAAGGGCGAGAGGGGAGGGTGAGGGGTCCTCCCCAGCGTTTCCCCATTGGTCAAAATACCCCAGGTTTCAGGAATCCCCACCCATGCTCGCGTAACCTGTCTTTTTGGTCAAGCTCCCAGCTCCGACACAAGCTACATTGCTTCAGGTGTCCAGTGGACAACACACCCACCCAATTTTTTCCGCATCTCCTTAATAAACCACCACGGACACAGCCATGAAAAGGGTCGAAGCACTGGTGCTTCTTAGCACCCTCGCAACCTCCATTCCGGTGACGTTTGCTGCGGATTCGGCGAGACCTAGGGGTGTTGGGCCTGAGTGTATGTTTCCCCATTCCTTTCCCTTGATATGGTGGGAGGCTGTGGGTTGGTGAGGGGAAGGCTAGATGACTTCAGAAATTAATGGAGGGAGGGGGTGTCAATTAATGAGATAGGGAAGGGAAAAGAATAAGAGGGGAAAGGGAAGAATACTTTATAAAGATGCTAATTAGAAACCACATAGTCTCGAAATACTACAAATCCCCCGAAACATTCACCTGCATCTCACACCCCTCGATCGTCCTCCTCCCTTCCCAGGTCAACGATGAGTACTGCGATTGTCCCGACGGAAGTGACGAGCCCGGCACAGCAGCATGTACCTACCTCTCTGCTCTCTCCCCGCCCCAACCAGGCTCCTCTGTTGCAGCACCAGATGGAAATAAAAGTCTAGTCCTGCCCGGCTACTACTGCAAGAATAAAGGTCATATTCCAGGCTATGTACCACATATGTACGTCAACGACGGCGTCTGCGACTACGAATCCTGCTGTGATGGCTCCGATGAATGGGCTGCAGTTGGAGGCGTGAAGTGTAAAGACAAATGTGCGGAAATTGGGAAGGAGTGGAGGAAGGCGGATGAGGAGAGACAGAAGAGGGTTAGGGAAGCCCTCAAGAAAAAGAATGACATGGTTCTTTTGGCGCAGAGGAGGAGGCAGGAGTTGCTTAGGGATATTATTGATAAGGAGGTGAAGATCAGGAGTTTGCAGGTTAGGGAGACGGAACTTAAGAAGATTTATGAGGATATTGAGAGACGGGATCGGGGGAAGGTGACGAAAGGTGGGGAGGGCAAGGGCAGTAAGGTTACTATTCTTGCTGGACTTGCAAAGGATAGGGTTGAGGAGTTGAGGAGTACCCTCAGCGGGGTAGTGGCTAAGAGAAATGGGTTACAAGAAAAGGTCAAGGAGTTGGAGGGTATTCTGGCTAAGTTCAAGGAGGAACGTAACCCCAATTTCAACGATGAGGGTGTGAAAAGGGCAGTCAAGAGCTGGGAGGATTATGCAGCTAATCGAATGAGTGTTGATGACGACGAAGCAACACAACAAGATTTGGAGGATGTATTGAAACCAGATACAGAGACTGAGGGCATCAATTGGGCAGAATGGGAAAAGGAAGAGGAGGAGAATGACACAGATGCTAGTACGTACCCCACAAATAACCCCCTCTATCTCCCCCTCTCTTCTCGGAAAAAAAAAGAAAAAACAAAGACCATTCATTAAGAACATAACTAACAAAAAACCCAGTCTACGCATTCGAAGAATACCTCCCCACCCCCCTCCGCACCTGGGTCCACCAAAAACTCCTCGACCTCCGCATTCTCATGATAGAAAACGGCATTCTAGCAGACAACACCGCCTCCACCCACGAATCCCAAGCCGTAACCACCGCCCGAACCGCCTACCAAGACGTCACGAACCAACTTAATTCCGCGCAAACCTCCCTCGGCGACCTCGAAAAAGACCGGGATACAGATTACGGCAAGAATGACATCTTCCGCGCCCTCAAAGACCAGTGTATTTCCCGTGATAGCGGCGAATACGAGTATGAACTCTGTTGGATGGGTGGTACTAAGCAAAAAAGTAAAAAGGGAGGTGGAAACACAGGCATGGGGAATTTCGTCCGTTTTGATAAGATGATTTTTGATGAGGAGGTTGGGAGTGATGGGAAGGGGGTGGGGAGTGGTGAGAGGCTTGTTATGAGGTATGAGGGGGGTCAGACTTGTTGGAATGGTCCTGCCAGAGAAACACTTGTTGTTTTGGCTTGTGCGGAGAAACATGAGATTTGGAAGGTTGTGGAGAGGGAGAAGTGTCTTTATCGCATGGATGTGGGGACTCCGGTTGTGTGTAGGAAGGGGGGAAATGGGAGTGGGAATAAGGATGAGACGGCGGCGGGGAAGAAGAAGAAGGTTGGGGGTGAGGGGGAGACAGAGGGGGAGAAGGAGGGGGATGGTGATGGTGATGAGAAGGATGAGTTGTAGGGTTTCTAGGGCAGGGACAGGGGGTGAGGGGTGGTTGTGAGCTTTTGTGGTTAGCCTTGGTAGGGAGGGGGGTTAGATATAAGTAGAGTATGTGTTGCTTGGTATTGGTGAATATAAAGATTTGTAACTGTAAAATCTTACTCTTACTTTATACAGTATCTCTTTTATAGGTATTGATTGTTAACTTGTTAAGAAAGAGGAGGCATGGTCTTGAATATCCCCATTTACCATTCTGTGTTTAGCAAGATAGATAATTCATTGAATAATGACTTGACTTTTTTCTTCATCTCCTGTTAGAGAGATAACTTACTTGTTATTGTATCATCTACTTGAAAAGGGGAACATTGAATTTCCTCCTACAATGCTCGTACCACGGGGTTTAACGAGGCCACACATCACAATATCACAATATCACAATATCACAATATCACAATATCACCAAACCCATCACAACTTACAAGCAAACGCCAAAAAGAGAAGAGCAATCTGGGTACTAGAGTCACGTGGGAAAAGTCGTAGCACAGGAGATACATACAGTAGAGACTCTTATACTGTCAGTGGATTGAGAGAAGAGAGAGAGAGATCAAATTTTAATCATCATTTACACATTGAGATTACACTATCTCCCAGAGTCCCGGACCATAAGCTAAAGCCACAAAGACTCCAGTGATATATATACCACAGAATAATTCCCTTCCCGCTTCCTTCCCGTCCAATATCCACCCACCCCACCATCAAACCCAAGTTACACCCCATTTCACCCCAAGTACATTCCATACAAATTCCATTTCCATCCATCCATCTATCCATCCAAAGCCCCCAACCCCACCCCTTCCACATCAGTCCAGTAATAGCACAGAGCCCGCTGAGCCAAAAACTACAGTCCTCCCAACAAATTTGCCATCCACCATTCAGTTAAACCCCCCTTAACCCCCCCCAAAGCAAAACACTCTTTACACAAATGGGACTTCCATTCCAAACTGATACGATGCGCTCAAGACACTCTGTCAAAACGCCAATGATTCCGTTCCATTCCGTTCTTTTTAGGAAAAGCCAACAACTGGGCCATGGGGAAAACAAATGTACAAAAAAGTAAAAATCGAGACAGAAAAAGAAAAAGAAAAAGGAAAAGGTCATGTAAAACATTATTCGATATTGGCAACAGTAAAGAAAAAAAAAGATCAAAAGGAAAAAGTCAAGGAAATGACGTGGGGTATATATTATTTTCAGGTCTTTCGGTCTGTCCATTCAAGACAGACGATAAGTTTTTTTTTGCTTGGTCCTAAAACATTGTTCCCTCTGTAGGAGGTGTAGGACGTGGAGGACTGTTATTTCTCGATGCAGCATAATTGGCTGGCATTACTGGGGTTGGTCCGGTGGATGCAGGTTGTCGCGCTTTGGCACTGAGATTGCCGCCTTCGCTGGAGATCTTTCGTAGTCTCTGTCGTGGTTTACTAGGTTTGGAATCCTCGTCAGAAAAGGTACTCATTTCTTCTGTGGATTGAGTGGCAGTAGGCAGAGAATGAACATCATCGAATTCTTCTTTCTTTCTCAGTCCAAACATGCCGCGAGTCTGGCGGCGCATGGGATTGACAGGTGGGATTGGTGGTGCACCTACTTCCATTCCGTTGGCGAGAGAAGCCTCAGGGGGTAGATTGACGGTAGTGATTCTAGAAGTAGAAGAGAGAAATGTTGGCTCCGAGATTTCATGCTTGTTAATCGAACGCTTACGAGCACCAGGGTGTTGTTTCTGGGGTTGAAATGCTGGTGTGACGGGTGTATTGACAGCAGAATTACCGGGAGAAGGTTGTACTGGAGTTGGGTTGATCACAAACGGAGCAGTAGGAGATGGTCGGGGGGATAGTGGAAGGCCCACGAAATCAGTCTTCATCGGCTGAAGTTTCTGTGATTCAAAATAGCTTCCAGGACCAGGACCAGCCCTACTGCTGCTTTGAGATCTTCCACTCGGAGTCATCATTGGTGAGGGAATCATCGGCGAGGGAACCGGGGAATGGCCAACCATGGTCCCAGGTGTGCCAGGAGACTTTGGGGCAAGGTGGGAGTGGTTTGGAGCTTGCAATCCTCCCATGTCATCCTTGAATCTTCCGTTTCTGCTCTTGGAACGTGGTCCAGAAACATCAGAGGTTGTCCGATCTCTACGAGGTGAATACTCGGAGCGATTTGAACCCACACTATTTTGGCTTTCCAGGCCCATAGGGCGTTGTCGTGACTGCATTGGAGGAGGCCCAGCCATGTTCTCCCGGCCAGCAGGATACGGTCGAGAAGTTTTGATGTTTGGTGGCACTCTCTGGCTGTAACCCTCACGCTGTGGGCGATGCTCTGGAACCGTACTTGGCCATTCCGGGTGATGTCCATCTCTTTCATTACCTTGGTTATGTCTCATGGCCACTTGCCGTTCTCGCTCTCGTTGCGCGTCCCTACGAGCTTGTCGAAATGCCTTGGCTTGTGCCGGTATGAACTGCCCCTTTTGTCCAGCTGCCATTTGGCTCTCCTCACTCGTTGGAGGTCCAGTCGCAGCTGGTTCACCATCATGTCGCCGATGCGCCTCGGCATCAAAGCTCTGCTTATTTGGAGAGGGAGAACTGGTCATTGTTGCACTCCCAATGCCTAGCATCTTCATATTCTTGGTTGGAGGTACGTCCTTCACTTTGATGGAGAGATTGCTTTTGCTTGTCTTAGCTCTCAACATGCCCAACGGATTGGACTTAGGAAGTGGTACTCGATGCTCCGATGCAGGACTTGATGATCTGCTGTCAGTTTCGACGAAACTTTTAAGATTCTCCTGCACACGTCTACGTCGTTCGGCAAGGTCGTTTTTGAAATCCTGGCGTTCCCTTTGAGTCTCGGTGCTACCATTTCTAGTATGGTGTGATTTCAACTCTGTCTCCCAAGAGGGCTTTTGACTTTCTTCCGTTGTTTTGTTTCTTGGTGAGTGTACTGCTGGATCCATGGACTGGGGCTCTGTATCCTGCAGTCTCGTTTGTGGTGAGAATACAGCTGGATCGCGGATGGGCTGGAGCTCCGTGTCCAGAGATATTTTTGGCTGAGCAACTTGATTGTCTCCGTAGAATCCCTGATCCCAACTGTCATCATGGTCCCATGGATTACTTGTACTATTGTAAATGTTTTGTGGCATCGGGTCCATTGGATCTAGGGGAAATCTAGAGGTGAGATGGCCAGTTGAAGGACCGTCGCCGTATGCCGATGCACCTCCATAGATAGAAGACGAGTTACTATCAACCCTCATGTGTTGACGCACCATTCCGCTCAGTCCACTCATTGTAGCGGTAGGGCCCAAGGTGGGTGAGTCTGTCGGAACTGCTACTGGCTTCGCGTAATCAGGTGTTAGAAGCGCTGGACTAAACTCAGGTCCAGAACCAATGCTCTCTGCGTATGCCGTTCGATGTGCTGGATGCTGAGACTCGGGTGGCCGTTCTAGATTAATGTTCTGGTCACGAAAATGCATTTTGGTAAGATCTACAACACTGGTCTTCGATCTAAGAGGGACTTCTCCTGGCGACGATACTGTGCTTTCATCTGGGGAGCCCAAGAATGATCCCACAGCAGCAGAGTCCTCAGGGATCTTGGCATGTACCATATTTGATGGCCCTGAGGCAGGGCCTTGCCGCTGCACGGACGAACTAGATCTCGACCTTGCAGAATGACCAGAAGCAGCCGACGCGAAAGTTGCGTTGGATTCCGTCCGACTGCGTGGAGACTGGCGTGGCGCAAAAGCATTAGGAGGTGAGTGTTTCCGAGGTGGTTGTACGTCCCGGCCTTGTTGCATCTGTACCTGCCGTTGGCTGTACTTGCTTTCGTCATATGCGTGGGACGGTCTTTGAAAAGTACCAAGAGCTGTGGCCTTGCCTCGGTCGTTGGGTTGTACTGGTAGTACAACCGTATCATCCTGTTCCACCACGGGCGAGCTCAAGGGCGGCGAAGCAACTCCATATGACTTTGAATCCGTCTGATCAATAGATTTGACTGCAAAATCAAATTTACTAAAGGCAGCGTTCGGCGGGGGACTAGTCGTTCGCATATTTGGCATGCTTCCCTTTCCTCCAAGAGCAGGTTTGTCCCATCTATCCATCATGTGGGCAGCCCCGGTGGGAGACAATGGCCCTGTAGGGGAATTCATTGGGGGCGTTGCCGAGCCAATCGTTCGCTTACTCAAAGTGTCAATCCTACTCATTGCGGAGTGTTGTTGTTCATGAAGGTGCTGATCAAGCCCTGTCTCGTACAGTCGACGGGTTTTGGTCGCGGATCGTTCAAGGTTACCACTAGACGTGGAACCTCCAGGCGTGTTCGCTCCGTAGGATCCACTCAAGGACGGAGTTCGTTGAGAGGTAATTGAGGTAGCAGCAGTAGAGATTCGGGCGTTGCTAGGGCCGGCAGATGAGGTGGTCGAAGTCGTCTCTCGGTTACGATTGTAGCCAGACAACGGGGGCGATGGTGGCCCTGATGCTTCAGCCTCCGCCTCCTCCTGCTGTTCCTTCTCCAAGCGTTGTCGCTCCTCTTCCCTTTCTTTCTCCCGTAGCTTCTGAAATTGCGACTGACTGACATCCTGATCGTATAGAGCTCGCCCTCCCATTCCTCCGCTTTCGCCTAAACTCGTGGTGGATTTCCCTGGAATTTTGTATACTTTCTGCCGTCCTCCGAACAGGCTGTTTCCTTCTCCTGGTTTTGATCTGTTCATAATGCTCCCACTAGTTAAATCATCGTCTCCATTTAGCGTGCTGTAAGAATCCTTCCTCTCCTTTGCAAGTGTTGGTTTGGGAGAGCCATGTATTGAAGAGACCTCGGCGATATTTGATAGGCCATATCGTGATTGGAAGCTGAAATCATTGAACTTTCCTTTGGGAAATAAAACACTATCATCGCTTGCTTTCCCGATCTTGGAATTTGGATCGTCCTGTTCTCGAAGCATAGAAAATCGAGCCGACAGACCACTCATCAGCAAACTCGTTCGGAAGTCGTCAGAAGGAGGTAATGCATTGGCAACGTCGAGTGGTGGGGGGGCTGGCTCTGGTTCGTGCTTCTTTGACCTGCCAAAGGTTCTCGTCTTCTTGATGGGATGTAGAGATGGCACGTCAGATTCGGTCGAGGCGCGCGCATGTCCTTCTGGCACCTCCTTGGCCTTCTTCTTCGTCCTGACCCAATTCATTGTGCTTGCTGTGACTCAGATAGCCGCCTGTGAGAGGGATTAGTAGCGAAACAGGCGAAGGAGGCTTCGGTTGCACAAACAATGGCAATTGCAATTGTTATAGAGCTCGCCCACAAATCCCAATGCAGGTCCTCCACTTTAGGCTCTACCAATGACTGAGGTGAGATGATGTGGAGTCTTTGGGGAAATTCGAAGCGGGTGCCGGCTGCGCCAGGAGAATAGGTATCCAAAGGTGGAGGTAGAGCTGTCTAGATACAAGCATTAGCCTTGAAGATAAATATTGGCTTTTCCGTCCCAAGATTGGCTTTCGGTGTCAAGAACTTTCGAAAATATGGGGAATGACAGCCGTCAAGGTGGAAAGGGAATCCTGGCCGGGAAGGGCGATAACGCAATCACCCTCCCTCTTTTCGGTGTAAGGGTTCGCGAAGGGATATCATCGACGAGGAGCGCGGTGCGAAGTACTTACGTTTGAGACTGATTTTTGCACTGTTGAGTAGGTGCTTCAGAAGTCCAAGTGAATGTATCGGGCTTGTTTCGTCAACCCAGAGTGATGGGATGGTATACGTGAAGACCTATGCCTTTCCGGTGTTCAACCACAATCTGAATCTGCCTTTGCTCTGGAGGAGACAACTGGAAGAGCGAAGCGTGCAGGCGCTTCGGAGGCTCAGTGACCAGCTGGGCTGTGACAGGCGAATAGAGTACAGTAGGGTATTGGAATAGCTTCAGCGCTGAAAAAGAATGGAACGATTGCTGTGACGAATAGAAATTCAACGGACGATGGTGGTAAGAGAGTCGGACGGAATGGTGCAGATGCTGGGTCACCTTGCGCGGAAATTCGTACAACTATGCATTAATATTGGAAAGCCGGAAGCTGGGTGATTTGTAAAGAGCGTGGGTTGTAGCTGTGGTGTTGACTAATTTATTGAAGCGCTCGGGTCAACAAAGGGAAAAAAAACATTTGTATGGGCGAAGGTTGATGTTGCGAAAAGAATGGAAGTGGGTTGATGGGTGTCGGTCAAGATTGAGGTCGACGATCCAAAGGAGGGTGATGTGGGAGAAGCAGCGTGGAGTGGTGATGCTTGGGGAGATTTCAAGAAAGGAAGAAGAGGGAGGAGAGGCAGAGGGCAGAGGGTAGAGATCAAGGGGGACACACAGGGGTTTCGATTTCAGATTTAGGTGCAGGATGCGATGTTGGAGGGACTTTTTTTTTCTTCGCCCTCAACGCCATAAAAAGCGATCAAAAAGTGACAGTGGCAGTGGCAGCAGCCAGTGACAGGTGGAGCGAGCGTTCACGCAGGCGGCAGGGCCCTGGGACTCTACCTAGGTAGGAGTTAGCTCAGTTAGGGTTGTCCAGGAGCGTGGCGGCTGCCCTTCATCTTCAGGGGGGTCTAGGCGGTTGGTCGGTTGGCCCGTTCTTGCTGGGAGCTAGCGTCAGCTAGTCTAAGCTACCCCTGAATTTCGTTGATGCGGGTGCAGATGCCTGTACCGTCACAGTTTAAGCATCTTCTATTCCAAGCATACTCGAGTACAGAAGAACCACTCTCTTGGGCGACCCCATACCCCCTCTCCCTCTCCCCCCTTTCTAGCTAACAATAGCCACGCCACGATGATTGCATCGCAGGAAGAGCTGACCACGGGCAATATACAGACACCACCCCCGAAGGCAGACTGGCTTACCCTTCCTTGGCTATAAGCCCTCATTGTTGAAGCCGGGGCGAGGCGCGGCAACCAGGCGACCTTCACCCCTTCATCTCGAAGTAGGACTGTACCGAGTAGGACCTGTGATGACCTGGGAGTCGCATCGTCGCATCGTCGCATCATTCAGGGCATTCGGCATTCAGGCAATCAAAGGCCAGCAGGCTGCTGCACTGCACTGCAGTCCTGCAGGTACGGGGTGAGGGGGGTACACTACATTTACACCACATACCACATTTACACGTCCAAGGGGGGTATTCCGCAGTAGCAGTGCTCTAGCTCGCAGGATGCTGCATCAACATCGGCATCGGCGCCCAAATCTGCACCGATGATACATCATATCTGATTGGCCCGCAGAGTCGGCTCTTGAACCCTCCAAGCCCTCACTACCGATGGGGGGGAGGGCAGGGGGGTATGCGGTACGGAGTCCCTAATGCACCAAAAGGCACACCAACCCTTCAGTGCTCACCCCCTTTTCCTCCGCCAACACCATCGCCCGCATCCGTTTCATCTGTAACTGGTTGGTCCAGTGGTCCACCCATCGCATAGCGGCAAAGGGTCAACCAACACTTGGTCGCTCAATGCTCATCTCCCGCTCCACTGCTCCAGTTCTGAATTTTCAGTTTACAAAACTCTCGACAAAAATAGACTGCCATCACGACGACATCTCCCACAGACTCACAGTCCAGGTCGACGTTGACGTCCAGGTTCCACGTAACGACGCATAGCCTGGCTCCATCGTTGCTCCATCGTTCGGAAATACACTGACTTCACGGGCCATCAACTATTTTCTTCCAGGTTTCCGACGATGCTTCCAGCCCTCCAGCGGTACCTGCCAGCTGTGGCCGCTGGGACTGGTTCTGTCGGTTGTCCGTGATGGTTGCTTCTTCCGCCGCACCTGCAGACGGATGTGGCTTTTATAGTCTTCGTCCATGGTGCCATTTGCCATTTTCGTGAAAGATCCGCGTCAAGGCTTTTCTCTACTCCGTATGCCCGCGCGAAAAACCACAACTCCATCTTCAAGTTGGTGCAGAATAAAGCAGAATAAAGCAGACAATAATACTCGTCTCGTTCACTTGACGAGAGCACAAACGGCCACGAACAATTTACGCAATGTGTCTCGGGCAGCCGAGCACCGTACGGAGTATCGACTTCGAAGTACGAAGTAATATTCAATCGTATAGATATTGTGGGACAACGATACCCAAAACTGCCGTACATACGGTACATAAACTTTGGATCTACGCCGAGTTTGTGAGTTATCGGTCTCGGTACCCATCCCCCATCCCTTACTCTCCAGATTTCAAGTCTAAATGACCTTTCTGAATCGCCTCTTTTTCTCGGTGGGATGTCATCTTTGACACCGTAATCTACCTAGGTAGTGGCTGCAGACCCGGCCGCACGTTCAACTCTCTGGCCCATTACTTTGCGGGGAGAGCACATGGCGCGCGTTTCCAGAAAACAAATTACTGGTACTTATCCCTAGATAAGCTACCTGCAGCTTCTAGTCAAACTCTCACCAACTTTCAACACCAGTGCTTGATGTTTAATTGAAGTTTTTGCTTGATGTTTAGGCAAGGAAAGGGGGGTGCATTCATGCATTCATGAACTTACGAACCTACCTCGTGTCGTAGGCTCGTTCTGCTCTGCTATTTTCACTTTTTTTTCAACTGGTGACTCCGTATTTTCATCATTTTCTTTACGATGACGGGACCTGGAGAAACCTGTTCGTCCAATCTGCCCTGGGCCCTGGCTGACCCAACGAACTTGCCGATCGTATCTCCCCCCCCTTGCGCTCATCCGAAGCCGCGGACCACTCACTACTCGTTAAAACGCATCAAAGTCCCCGCTTTCTTCCACTGCGGAATTTCGGCCTGCGAGCTGCCGCCGGGTTCTCTTGTCGCACCATCCCAGGAAAACCGGAGAAGCATTGAAGCAACCAAGATCAAATTCGTCACAGCTTCTGAGGAATTAAACCAACAGAAGTCATAGAACTGTTTGTTTGTTTAAACGAAGTATTTTATATCATACCTCCCGGGAATTATCCCGTTTTTCCCCAGCTAATTCGTCTGAAATGATAACTGTCACGTTGAGAACGTCATCTGGCCATCTCTTCGGAATTTATAACGGCATCTAATTAAGCCTCCCACCGCCACTCACTCGAAATATCTTTCCAAGGGTTCGTCAAACAACTTGGACTCGGATGTCTCACTGTTATCAAAACAGCCTCTTTATTAGGCTGTTGCCGCAATCTTGTCACTTCAATCAGCTGGCAAGTTCGTTGTTAACATCACCATGCCAAGCATGGATAGTCCATCTCATACCCACGTCACAAAAGATTTCTGCATATCAGAAATTTGATACATTCATGGCCGGATTGAGTTGGCATTTGAACTGGAGATTTGCATTTGCATTCATGACTTCTTGGATATTTATATACTGGTAAGATTGCAAGTATGTTTTTATACCAGGTATGTATGTACGGACATATTAGTATAACTACGGTGTTACTAATTTATATACACTCTAACAAATCACCAATTAAGCTTCCGGGCCTATTTTTTCCTCCTCCTCCCAATCTATCTACTCGGATCGGAGCCAGCTGTCAACCAAAACAATTTTACGAACTCGAATTCGAAAGTGAAAGGGAAGTAACGGACCGAGAAATTATTCCCCGATGTTGCCCAACCTTTGTGACGTCGTTTTGTTTGTTTTTCTTGTCCCAACAAACAACAATCTTTTTTTCCGTCCGGCGAGTACGGGATTATCTACTGCAGGGGTACGAGGCTTATTCGCATCACCACCTACTGCCTTACGGAGTACAGCGGACTTTTTCAACAGACCCAACCCAAGAAGAAAATAAATAGCCTTACGGGGGGTTTAATCATGAAACCAGGTACATTTCAAAGATAGGGGGGTCAGATACTACCCTATCTTATTTCGACTTCGTCATGCTTACTGCGCTGCGCTGCGCGTCTATGGCGCTTGGGAAATCCTGCCTTGGCAAGAGGGGTGGTTTCCCCCTCCAATTTTGGGTTGGAGATGTGCTCCGTAGATGAGTGAGTAGGTGAGCTACCAAATCCATACTCAACACGCTGTTACAAAGCAGCCATTCATTCGGATCTACTCGTACGTCTTGTCACTTATTTCTTTTGTTGAGTTTGAATCGAGGATTTGAGAGGGAAGGTAGAGATTGCAGATGGGAATGGGAATGGAAATGGGATGACTTTCCCAAATCATCTTACAGTTGAGTTTACTATCTCCGTCTATAGTATTCGCATTCCAAATCTACCCTACTCTTACGATTCCTCTTGGTTTCTCTCGCCTACACCACACACATTCCCTTTCAATCTATTCAGAATTTCTGTTGTTTTTCCGCCCCAAATCATTCCTCTCCCATCCCGAATCCCGAATCCAATCCCATGATACAGTTCATACATTCATCATTCCTCCCTAAATTCCTAATACCATCATCTATCTATTCATCTTGTCAGTCATCCCATACCATCATCCATCATCCCTTACCAATACCAATACCACCATCCCATCTCATCTCATCCCCATCCCCTAAATCCTCTCACCCACCCCATTCCCCTTCCTATCACCATCCCGAGCCCATTCCCGCTCCCATCCCCATCCCCCTTCCTCGTGGCGCTCCACCAATACGCTACCAGAACAGCGCACCTCGAAGGAGGGTCTGAAATGGGGGATGTGTTACAGGGTCCACGGCACGGTACGGCACGCGTCTATCGCGGTTTTGTTTGTTTGTTTGTGTTATGATACGTATGATATGATATGTACGATACGATACGTACGGTGCGTTTCTGTATATTTACAGTAATAGTATACACGGAATTATAGTATTAGAAGGTACTGTACTGTACTGTACTGTATACCAATTTTCCCATCTTTCCCATCTTTCTTTCCCATCTTTCTTTTTCTTTTTATGGGCACAGTGTGGTGGGTAAGTAAAAGATAAGATGTATCATGTATAGAAGTTCTCATTCAGACCCTCGAATGGTGGCATGCGTTATCGTGGCGTTTTTTTTTTCATTGTCCGTTTGTGCGTTTGTTCGTTCGTTTGCTTCGTTTGTTTGTTTCTTCTTCTGTTTTTTTGGATTGCTTTTTTGTGGGGGGGTATTCACTACTACGTTTTCTCTTTTCTCTGGATTTTTACGTCTTCTAATTCATATCCCTTCCCTTCCCTTCCATAACTTCCCTTCCACCAAAGATTCAAAACTCCTTTCTTACTCTTTCCTATCTATCATCTACATACATACATACACACAGTCTTCAAACCACCACCAACCTACCCTCCAACATCAGCTTCCAATCATAGAGGTTTCTTACGTCAGCCACCTCTCTCTATACATCTCCAGGCTTAGTTTAGTATCTCTGTCGCGTGCTACAGTATCTAATTTTAGGGATCTTTAGATAAGATAAGATGAGTTGTAGAGGCGTTTTTTATTATGGGATTTAGGCTTTCGATTTTGGATTTGATTTTGATTTCTTTTTAGTTTTAGATTTCTCGCTTAGTTTTGTTTTGTATGTATGGATTACACGGGGGAAGAGGGGGAAGAAGGGAAATGGGGTGGTTGTGTTATAGTACTATACGTGGGAAATAAACCAATTACAATTCATCAGTTGTGGGTTCTAAAACACCGAATGTGAGGATGGGAGGATGTCTCCATCCACACTTGGTTGGCTGTTAGGATTTCTAGCTAGGGCTGGGGCTAGAAAATCAGATGGTGATATGGGATAGGGTTTTATTTTGATTTTGTTGGCTAAGCTTCTGGGGATATATTTTGTGCTTTGTTTGGCTGTTTTGTGCTGTGCTGTGGTGTGGGGTATTGATTGGGGGGGGGAGGTTGGGTATTGTGGATGTTGTGTTGTGGATGTTGTGTTTCACTTCAGACTTTAGGGAGCTATGGTATCTTCATCTTCATCTTTCTCCTATCTTTATATCTGTTCTATCAAAATCTCCCAATATTACAGTAACTTCCAGTATCCATTCACCATTCACCAATATCCATTATCCACCACCATAAAACACAAATATAAAAGAACCCTAACACCTCCACAAAAATCAACATCCCCCAGGATCTCGCATTCTTGTTCTAGGTGGTAGATGCTACGAAGGCGACGTATATAAATAAACTGTTAATCTCTCTGCTATATCTCAACGAGAATACATTTCTATAACCTACCTCTCATACCTCTCCTACCTCTCCCTCGGTCGAGGTCGAAAGTTTTACTGAAGTTGAAAAACCGGGTGTAAATGTGAGAAGAGGATTCGACAGTAAGGGTTGAATCGACGGTAGTACAGGTCTTTGGGTCGGTGATTATGGGAAAAGATAGATAATGTTGTTTGCTTACTCTATCCTGTGAGGGTTGTTAAGACTGAGTGTCTTCCGGGATGCGAGCCTCTCGGATCACCTAAATAGTCATGTAACTTAGATGAAAGCTCTATGTAACACCCTAGAATGATCTCTTCTACGTTACTATAGTTGGAGAGGGAGAGGAAGAGGAAGAGGAAGGGAGAGGAAGGGAGTGTAAGTGAGGAAATTTATTGGATGTTGGAATGTTGGATCAGAGGGAAGAGTACCTATGGAATGGGTTCTGAGTGTACTCAGAGTACCTGAGAGTTAGATGAGGAGTACGAGTTTAAGATATAAAAGGAAGTTTAGAGATGTTTTTTTTACAATCCAGCTTTGACATGTCTAAAGACTTGAGTACCTGTAAACCTATCTAAGTCCTTACTAAGCAGAAGCCGCCGTCATATAAACTCGGGTTCTCAAACTTCCCAAGATCCCCCAGAATCTTGAACTAAACATATCTTTTTGTAGAACGTCCCTAAATCCACCAAACATAACCAGATACCTAGAGCCAAAACCCATAAAATGTAAACCTCGTTCTTTCAACCCGTCTACTAAGAAAAGATAGTGACAAAACAAAAATGAACGACAATTAGCGTTGTCACACCATTCTTTCTCCCACTTACACTCATGTACTGTACTAGATAGATAAATAAATCACCTATATCAAATTCCAAATCTATCCTCCAACCATCCATCCATTAAAAAGACCACCTAGTATATCAAAATATTCCTCCTCCCAAGATAACCCATTCATCAAACCCACCCACCATCCACTACATCGACAGTAAGTTATTATTCGACAGTAAATAGAGAAAATTAAAATTAAACATAGTTAAAATATCATTAATTGTTAAGAAAGTTCACCTAGAATATCCTCTCTTTCTAGATTCTAGATTCCAAAGTCTTACTCCAGAGTAGATCAGATCAATCCCAGGTTGAAAGCTGCTTGTTTGGTGAACGAGTATTCCCATGGATTGGCGATGTATCGAAGCGGTGCGGATGGGTGATTCGACGTTGATATATATATATATATATATATATATATATATAGGGGACGGTAGTATAGACAGCAACTACCAGATTTTCATGTAAGAAGGAGGGTTATAAGTTTATGGTTATATGGTTATATGGTTATATGGTTATATGTTTATATGGTTATATGGTTATCTTTACGAGATTTCTTTTTCCTAATCTTAACTTTAGAAAATTACATCAGAATCTGGTTGTATTAGTGGTTGTTATGGCTGTATCTCAGGCCGTTAATGAAGATTTAAATCTTTCTTTTCTTGCTTCTTTGACTTGTAAGTATATTTTTCTCTATATTGAAATATTGAAAGTGAAAGTGAGGTAGTCTTCTTTATACATCGACATGTTTTACTTAGCTTCTAGTCTTGTAAGACACGTATAACTTTCTCTCTCTCTCTCTCTCTTTAAAATGAAGAGTTAGTTATAAGTAGAAAATACCTATCACCAATTAGAAAGATACGTTTCTCACCACAAGTAAGAAACGTCAGAATCACTCCCAAACAAATCACCCCCAACAGCAAAAGGACAACTTACGAGAAGAACCCAGGCAGCCACTCAACGCACAGAAAAAAACAAGACAAACATTTTTTATCGCTCGCTCCGTCGGCGGTCGCTTGACTGTTGATATATATACATACAAGTAGAAAAAAGAAAGAAGATAGAAATTGTACACAATCAAAGATTTCATGAACAAGATACTATAACACTACAACTATACAATACATAGGATTGTATACTAATTCTTACACTATACGTTTAACATTGAATACATTACTTGACTCTGGTTCTTTGACATTTATTGTCTACTGCTAAACTACCTAATATATTAGTCTCGTCCGAGGCTATACGTAGAACTAATAGAGCGGAATAGGAAAAGCAAACCCGAGTCTAGCACTTTACGTGTAAACCAACCAACTTCCGTACACTTCTCAAATTCCTTCCTTCCACTTTCGACAACAGTCCCAAAATCGACACTAAAAACCCCCGTATCTCTAAATCGCCCTAAAGTAATCTACTTCCTGGTCTTCCTAATTATCAAGGTACTGTATGATACGTCCTATAATCAGCCTTACAAGAATCTCAAGCGACGGTATGATTCTAGTACAATACAATACATCTAAACTAAACTAAACTAAACCCCCTTTCCAGTTTCGTATTAGGATTTCCTCTGGCAAATTCAATTTCCTTGTAGTTGTTGTTGAAGTTAGGAGAGAGATTTTCAGAGTGCGAGGATATATAAATATGTGGATATGAGGATATAGGGATAAACATGTCCTTCTGTGTAGTTATATTACCCGAATCCCCCCCCTTTCACCTAATATTCTAAGTACGGTTTAGATTTAGATTTAGATATAGAAGACAATCAATCCCAGAAGTCTTCAGTCAGGATCTCATACTGTATCAAAATCCAGAGGTTAAGGTAAAGAGATAGAGAGATGGTAATACCATAAAATCTACAAGGAAACAAGTAAGTAGGTAAGAAGAGAAAAGATTCATTACTCATCACTGTCTGTACTATTCAATCAACAGCTATATGAACCTAACCTGACCATCCATACACCATCCATCTACCAACCTATCCGCAAAAAAGCAACCCCCATCTATACACCCTCCCGGTGGACAAGATAAATGTCAGTCTTGGCGTTGGTATAATAGTGAGATGCACGCAAAAACACCAGCGCCAAGTCTGCCACTTATCTTGTCCACCGGGGGACACCACAGCACCACAACACTACACGACTCAAGCCCCCTCATCCCTCACAAGCAAACCCACAATCCCCGCCACCGCACCCCAAGGACCCTTCTCTTTAACAAGTCTCTGAAACATATCAGGGATTTTATTCAAATCATGTTTGGCATCTTGTTGTTGCCCTGTATCAATCAGAATTAGTAAGAGAGACATCGATAGGTAACGAGAAGATAGGATAGAAGTAAAGGGGGTATGACGAGAAAAAAGGTAAGAAGGTAGGAAGGGAAGGTAAAGGACAAGAAGGGGATAAACATACAAAACCTCGGAACCCTAGCATTCGCAGAAAGCGAACTTTCCGCCTCGCCCGTCCAATCAAAGCCAATCTTCCACTCGATCAGAATCTCGACATCGGGACTGGAAAGCTCCATACTTGTCCTTCCCATGTGGAGAAGGAGTTGCTTTCTACTCCAAACAGTTTTCTCAGCCTCCTCATTCCCGTCTTCATCATCTTCCTCTGCCATAACCCTCCTCTTGCGTTTGCGTCCCGCTCGGAGAGCTTTCAAAGATTTAGCTCTCGCTTCAGGAGTTCCAAGACGACTCTGGACTTCACACCAGAACCTCGCTCTCTGGACCGCGACCTCGGTCCATCGTCCCATCGCCCAACAAATAACACCGATTTCCTTACTTCGACCATCTTCATCCCTTGCTCTGACAAAAGCTCCAAGTTCTTGTTGAGCAGAAGGATCAAGTTGAGGTACTTCAAGCTGCTTCACAAAGAGCCCCTCCGAATCAACCAGCATATCAATCCTCGCCGCAAACAATCCCGAAGGATGGGATGCAAGGACAACATACCTCCGTCCCTTCGCTTCCTCCTCGAGCGTAACAGTAGAAGTAAACACCAACGGCGAGAAAGCCTGTAAATAAGGAAGGGGATCATCCAAATGCGTCGGTAGATGGGAAGGCAGCGGCTTTTCAAGATCCGAGATGCGAATAGCTTGTGTCTTCCTCTTCGACGAAAAGGGCAGGAAGGAATTTATGGATTGGAATATACTTGCTGGCTTCGTCTTGGATTCCAAAGGTTTCTGTATAGATCGCTGGAGAAATGCGAGTACTTCTTCGGAATTAGGGGCAATAGGCGCACGTCTCTTTCCTGCTTGTTGATGGACTCGTAATCGCTCATTTTCTTGGTTCGCAAGAGCGATATCTGCCTGTAATTCTTGGAGCTGCTTCAGTAGAGCATCTCTAGCTTTCTTCTTCTCCGCGTGCGGATCCTCTGGGACTGTAAACCTAGCAGATTTTCGGCGTTTCGTCGCTTGGTCGGATTTCTCAGGTTTAGGCTCTGGACGAGAAACGATTTCCGGCTGGGAATCTGGGATAACTTCTTGACTTGGCTCCGTAACCTGGCTACGGGGGGGCTTTAGAGGTGAGGATCTCAACCTCTCGCCTAAAGCAATATTTCTTTTGCCTCTCTTACTTGGTGTATGGTGGATACCTTTTGGAGGCGTTGTAACCACTGGATCATCGATGCCATTTTGAGATGGAGTAGGTGGCAATTCGGGCTCCCCATGAAATCCGGGTTTGCTCGGTCGGCCAAGTTCAATCATATCGGAAGGTTGTGGCAGTATATCCACATGTTTAGGAAATTCAAGAGGCGCAATGGGTTCTTCATGACGCTGGATATTACTGAAAACATTTTTCTCTGGTAGAGAAATGATCGAAGATTCGTCCAATTCAGGAGCGAAACTTTCTTCCAACTCAATTGCCCCCAGAGATATTCTTGCAATAGCAGGAACTGGCGCTGTAGGTGTCGTAGATTCCGTCTGGCTAGGTGGAGGTTGCAAATTCTCCGGATTAGAAGCTGGAATAGGACTCCTTCTTAACGCACTTCTGCGTGTTGTTGCTGGCGCCTGATCAGGAGACAACCCATTTGGCTCAACTGAAGCTCCTGCTATTGGTGACCTACGTAGAGCAGATTTCCGGAAGGTTGGGACTTCGGGTTGCCTTTCTTCAATGACAGCGTTTGTCTCGACTGACTGGAGAGAATTGTTCGGTGAGTTCCTCAATCTAGACTTTAGAGAATTCCGAGTATCACTCTCAGCAGGAGAGGCTGATGGTTCCTTTGCAGGAACTGGCTCCTGCGATGAATTCCCAACCGGTGATCTCCTGAGGCGCCCCCGAATTGGTAATGGATTTACTGGTTCAATTGGGACATTATCTTCCACGGCTGGCGATGAAGGTAATACTGGTGATCTCCTCAGTCCTCTTGCAGTTGTATTTGGGCGTTCTGGTTCGGCTTCAACTAGTACAACATCACTAGGCACAGGTTCGAAAGGCTGTGTAACCCCAATCACAGGTGATCTCCTTAAAGCTCCTCTACGTACTGGCGACATTCCAGGGAAACCTCCAAGTTGAGCAATGACTGAATCGGGTTGCGGAGGAGGCTGTAGAATAACTGGAGATCTTCGAAGAGCAAGTTTGGGCATAGGCGGAGTTTCCGGCTGATTTACAACTTCCTTCTCAACTTCAGCCTGCTGAGACAAAACTGGCTGCGAGGAAATCGGAGACCTCCTCAACCCAGCTCTCTTTGGAACCTCCTCTTGAACCTCAGCCTGCTGCGAAGAAACTGGAGACCTCCTCAACCCAGTCCTCTTCTGAAACGGATTCCCATCATCCAGTACATCCTTCTCGGGATTGCTATTCGATATCGCATCACCATTCGAAGCATTCGGCGACCTTCTCAACCCTCCCTTCTTCTGAAACGGATTATCAGGTAACTCCCCACGATATATATCCGGCACATTCGTCGCACCCGTAAAATTCTGCACCTTCACCGGTGACTTCATAGGCGATTGCGACCTCCTCCTCGGTTTCCCCGTCATCGCCGTCTTTTTTCCCCTAGGCGTAACCGTAACAGCTCTACTCATCCCCGCGCCCTGTGAAGCCGCCCTCCTCGGTGTCCCAGTAACCCCCAAAGTCCCATCCTCCCCCGGTTTGTCTCCTAAAAACTTCGCAAACAAATCATCAATCTTGCCCTTCCCCCCAGATTTCTCCGCGCCCGCGCCCGTCCCAGGGGTCGTAGGTCTCAACAACTGCGGATTATGTCTCGAAAGACTAGCTTTCGTCGGTGACGCGAAGGACGGTCTGCCAATAGGTGTTTTATCCCCATCTCTTCTCAGGACGGGGATGCGACTCGGTGTTGTGGGCGCGTGGATGGGGAAGGAGGTTGTGGGCGACGTTTTGCGCCGCTTGGCGGGGGAGTGTTCCATGTTTGTGGTGGTGGTTGGTTAGATCATTTACATCTTTGGATGGTATGGATACATGTCGTTCTGTGGTTTTGAGATTGCGGGCGATTGAATTGGATGGTGATTTTGGTGGTGTATTGTTGGAGTCGCGTAACTTTCAGGAGGACGCGCCGAGGGGAGCCGCTCCACTGCCGCCCTCCTGGTGCTTGAGCCTGAAGCGAATGGACCCCGGGTCGCAAGACATTTTAAGAAAACTATTCTGATGCGAATTGGGGGTATTTTCAAGCTGTATCTATCAAGAGCTTCTGACAATATCAATTTACAAATTTCTTTTTTTACTAGTCATTATATCATACTGTACAACGCCTCTATAACTCCCCAAAAACCCACGTTTATAATCAACGAATAAATTCCCCAACAATGACGTCCCATCCGAGGCTATCAATCAGCAGCAGGCAGTAAAAAATCCGCCTTCCTTGCGCCTTGCGACAACCAAGAACCTCCATTATTCAACCTCCCACCAAATCATGATTCCACGATAACCACACGCAACACACCCTCTACCTCTATTCCTAAATCGCAAACAAAAACTCCTACAATAACAATGGAAACCAGATTCCTCCCCCTCATCCGCCTCCGCCTCCCAAAGCGCATCCCCCACCTCCAACTCCGACCCTTCCACCACAACCCCCCAGATCAAAACCCCAAAGACCCCCAAGAACAAAAACAAGTCCACCCCCTAGGAGGATACTACACCTCGATCCTCGAATCCTCTTCCTCCCCTTCTCCCCCCACCACAAACCCCCCAATATCCCCCCCATCCTCCTCCTCAACACCCCCCGAATCCGACCCCTCCGACCCCCCCATCCTCTTCACCTCCCGCCTCTCCTCCCCCTTACAACGACGCTCCGAGCTCAAAAAAGCAAGCACCCTAATAGCCGGAATCCTGGTCCCCCCAAAACCCACAGAACCAGATAACTGCTGTATGAGCGGGTGTGTGAATTGTGTTTGGGATCGGTATGGGGAGGAGATGGTGGAGTGGGCGGGGGCTAGGAGGGATGCTGATGAGGCGTTGAAAAACGAGAGGGAGAAGGAGGGTGTGAAAGTGGAGGTGGAAGGGAGGAGGAATGGGGAGGGGGGTGGGGAGGGGTTGGAGAGTGTGAAGGGCGATTGGGAGAATATGAGGGGGAAAGGTAGGAGGATGGGAGGGGAGAAGGGAGAGGATGGGGAGAAAGTGGGGTTGGATTTGGATAGTGATGATTTGTTTAAGGGTGTTCCGGTGGGGATAAGGGAGTTTATGAAGCAGGAGAAGAGATTGAAAGATAAGCGTGCGAGGGAGGAAGCTGTTGGTGCTGGGTAGAGTAGAGAGTCGAGAGTCGGTGGCTGTACTGTACAATACAAGGAAGGAAAAACGAAGAACTCTGTATATATATACGATTCCCATAGATACTTCCATCATAAGCTATTTGGTTGGTTTTTGGCTCTTAATTGATGGTTATGAACCCAATCTTCCTCTTCATCTTCCAAGAGAACTTCATGTCGAGGCAAGCCAGCTTCTGTATTGAGCCCAACCAAGTCCTTTACTTTCCCCTTTTTGCTTCCAATAACTTATAACAAATGCCATGGCATATCCATATCCATGTCCCAAACAAGAATGTAATTCAATCCCATCGCATTTAATCAACATCAACACCCATTGTTCTCAAGTCCGCGCGGGCCAAATCGATTTCCTTCATCAGTTCTGCGTGTGCTTTTGGGACATCGTTGAATGTGAATACGCCCAGTCCGAGATTGAAAAGGAGGTAGGCGCCGAAGGAAACGAGGGCCCAGAATGGAAGCTAGAGGATGTCGGTTAGCGGGATTCTGGAAGTTTGATTGATGTAGGAGTAGGAGTGCTGTAGGAAGTCCCCAGTGTACTGGAAGTCGCAGATGATAGCTTCATGGACTGGTTACACCCATTGCCTTCTTAACAGCTTTGTAGAAAGACAACGGAAACAGTTTGTAGCTGTCCAACCAAGAGAACAGTGTAGAGCTTGATATGCTGCCCTGCCCCAGACTCAAGACCCTCTCCTCTATTCCTCCTCCTCACTCCCCAATCCTACATTTGAGGAAAATAACCCCAAGACTCGCAAAAGAAATAGTGGCACATACAACAGGAATAACCTCCTCCGAAATCAGGGTCGGCAACGGAACAAGCTGTAAATAAAGTGCCAAATAAAGCTATAAACCATTAGTTTCCTTCTATTACATCACAACTCTCACATTTCTCATAAAAGGGGACTTACGGAGGCAACCAGGAGGCCCATGGAGATAACTTGTTGTGCGCGTGTCATGATTTCGATTTTACTTTTTTTGTTGGAGAGAATTGGGGGGTTTGAGGGTGAGAGCAAGTGGTATTGCGCGGGCGAAAGGAATGTGGTTCGTAAGGAGTGAGGCTGATGATTACTTAGGGTAAGGACACTTTTTTGGGGAAGTCGCGATGCGGCGATGGGAGTCGCGATTTGGATTTGGTCATGTGATTTTGGTTTAGCCTGAGCTGGAGGTGGAGGTGGAGGTACTTGTGGGTGGAGGGCAAATGGATTGGAGTGGAAAGGGAAGGGGATGGTATTGAGGCTCTACAGTATGGGTTTGAAGTTATTTGGTTTATTGGGAGCTTGAGGCTTGTAGATTTAGTTGATATGATGATGGGTTTGATGTCAATCCATAGAGCGATGAAGTTGACTTCTCCCAACTGGAAACTCTAAGCTGGTGTTTTCCACTACCACGAGTACTCGAGTAGGTAGGTTCTCTTATATGGAGGGATATCTATAGCACACGCCTCCAACGTTGAAAGCGAAGGTCGAGGACATTCATGAATGAGGAGGTATGTGTATTTGAAAAGTCTCAAATCGCGAGCTCAGTTGTCTATATGGATCCCAGCTTCCTTCTGTACCCAAAGGCGATGCCCACCAAGATCGAGGCCACCTCAGGACTGTCAACAACTATTCAACTATGACTGATACATACCAGACGCGCCTTCATCTATAGGTCCATTCACATCTCAACCTTCTTCTTGCCAAAGAATCTCCCAGATGCCAATATTTCTCAACCTTGTAAAACCTCACCTTCAACCTCCTCAGAATCGCGCGATCTCTCTTCCTCATAACACTGCCCAAAGCAATGAATACAACGAAAAGAAGTGGACGGACAAGCCGTTGGATGCAATCAAAAATTCCCCCGATCAGGACCCCGAAGGATACTGAACAGATCTCGATACCCCGATGTGCAATGGAGATCTCGTTCTGCCAAGTCCATATGCTTGAGCATGGATCTTGTCAAGAAGGTAAGTATGAAGAGAAAAGAAAAAAGAAAGGGAAAGGAGGGCGAGAGCTGAGATATTTATACCTTGGTGGCTGAAGCTGGTTGACGCTAAGATCGGGGGTTCGGAGGAACCGGAGATTGGGGCTCCGAGTTTGAGCATTTTCACGTGATGGGTTTGAGTGGTTGTGAGTGGAGGACTTGGCAATGGGAGAGTGAATGTTTGACTGTTTGCTGGTTGACGAACGTCATTGTTTGAATTCTCTAGTTTGATGAGTCAAACCAAGCTTTAAGTCGTAGAATAATTCACCTCATTAACTGATTATTCTAAAACATTTGAAGAAGTCACATGAGTTAGCCTAGAAAAGTGGAACAACAAGATCTCCCTTCCAATTGGGGAATTGTGAAATGTCAACGCCAGTTGCACGGAATAGCAAATTGTCTCAGAGACTCTGCATACCTAACTTGGAGTTGTGTCAGATGACTCAGAAAGTCTTTGCAAATACTGGGACTACGCAAGAGATCGCTGAAGACTTTTTACCTTGTTTCGTGGCCTTGCTTTCTGAGGAAAGTAATCGGAAACTCCAAGTCAAATTGCGCTGGGCGGATGAAACCAAGTCCTAAAAAGAAATAGAAAAAAAAAACAGCAAAAAATATCCTAGCTCTCATTCGAGAGCGCCCAGGATATTAAACCAGACTAACTGAGTTTTTTGATTATTTTTAGGCGGTGTTATAATATGCGATAGATTTGAATGCCTAGCACAAGCATTTTGTCGATGTTACCGTTGGGCCAAGACAACTGTTCTGTTGAATTGGTGACAGTGAGGGTCTTATTCAGATATAAGTACTTCTATCGTTTAAATTACGGGTATTTTTCTTTGTGCGACCAATCATATCGCGCCTATACTATATATATGTAGCCATTCTGGCCAAATATTTGCATAATTCAACATCTCAAGATTGAGGGGGAGTCTATCTGATAAGCACTGGCGGGGTCACTTTTTGAGAGTTGAGAGGCCTCATTTCTCGTTTCATTTTTATACTTACCTTCTTGTCCATGAAAGAAGCGGAACTCAAAAAGAAGCTTTGGGAGTTCAAATCAGCTGGTATCCAAGATAAAAAATACGCAATAAAATACCCCATCATTCTAGATTCAAAAAATAGTAATATCTCCTGGTGACGCTTTCAAAATCATCCAGCTCACGTGATTGTTGCCACATATCTCAGGCTCACGTGAGGCACTCGCACATTTCGAAAATCCATGATTGTGGGCTGCTTCGCTTGCCCTCACCCCAAAATATTTCGACCATCGACGACTTCTTGATCGCAATCACGACAAAACGACAAAATGGCGATCAAGCACAACCAGCAGATCCCACACAACCGTAAGGAGTTCTACATCTCTGGATTCAATTGAGTACTAAAATCTAGCTAGATTTCCGAAAGGATTGGCAGCGACGAGTCCGCGTCCACTTCGACCAGGTAAATCATCCCAAGATGGAATCGCAGACAGGAAAGCAGAGGAGAATCTAACTTGGAATCGATAGCCCGGACGAAAACTTAGACGCCGCAATGCTCGTCTTGCAAAGGCCTCAGCTGTCGCACCACGACCAGTCGACAAGTTGAGACCTATTGTTCGATGCCCAACACTCAAGTACAACCGCCGCGTACGAGCTGGACGTGGTTTCACCTTGACCGAGTTGAAGGTAGGAAAATCGAGGATGTCAAAGATCGCGAAAGAATTGGATTCTAACAAACACCACAGGAAGCTGGTATCCCACGCAAGCTCGCACCAACAATCGGTATCTCCGTTGACCCCCGCCGCCAAAACCTCTCCACCGAATCCCTCGTCGCCAACGTCGACCGCCTAAAGGCTTACCGTGCCCGTCTTATCCTCTTCCCCCGCAAAGTCGGTCAATACAAGAAGGGTGATGCCACCAAGGAGGAGGTATCCAGCGCCAAGGAGACCATCTCAAGTGTCAGATCTGGTCTTCCAATCGTCAACGTCGAGGCCGGTTTCTCAGAAATCAAGAAGGGTGATGTTCCAGCAGCTATCGAGGGTGGTGCTTTCAGAAAGCTTAGAGATTCAAGAAGCGCTCAAAGAAACGCAGGCAAGCGTGAGAAGCGGGCAAGAGAGAAGGCTGATGAGGCTGCCGCAGCTAAGAAATAAATGGCTTGATTTTCTCTGGGGTCTCTTGTTTTCGCGTCGATTTTGCTGGTTAGGGTGAGGGTTACATTGGCATCTTACTGGCTTGCTTAGGTGTACTTTCATGAATGCAAACGACTATGCACAACTCCCTTTTTTGGGACATCAATTCAATGGAACTGTGAGTGATGGAAAGCTGTGTGAGGGACCGGATCTGGGGTGAAAAGTATATTTTTTCATGATGATGAAAGCATGGGCCGTGGCAATGGTGTATTTGGTGTACTCGTCTTTTTCACCTCATTGAGGGTAATGAGAAAATTAACAAAAAAAGTGTCTCGAAGTTTTTTTTCCCCTTGCTCTTGCTCTTTTTGTTTCCAAGTATTGGGATTTACCCTCGTAGCTTCTCATATCTGCTTCTATGTTTTGTTGTCTTCCCCAGAGGACTTGTGCCCTGTAACTCACTTACTCTTGTTTATTGCTCATTGCTTATTGTCTTTCGTATGAGAGTGCGTACTGTACTTGAGTACTTAGATGGTATACTTTCTTGTAAAGGTTTCAAGCTTTAGTGAAGGCACCTACGGATTAAGAAAGGTGAGCATTGTTCTGCACACACCTAGGTAATGCCAGGCACTTATTTAGTATAAGCACCAACACTTACGCTAATATAGTACTATAATCATATAATTTCTCAAACCCTAAACCCTGTTCTACACTTCTACTTCTACCAACTTTTTTATATGATAGATTCCCGAATCTAGTTGCCCTCCCCTCCGAGGTGGATCTTTATAGAAGACGAGAGGGAGTTCTGTCTTTAAGGGCTATCGAAGTTAGAACGTGGGATACGTGGGATATGTAGTTTTTACATAGTTAACTCTGATAGAGAATCTAGTAGTAGATCAAGAATAAAATTATAACGTTATCATCGTTTGTTTTAAAGTCTAGAGAGGATGGATATCTTTAAGGTTCTACAGGAGCTCTACTCTAGAGAGAGGTAAAATTAGGGGATTAGTGATATCTAACTTAACTCATCGCTTTGTGGTAAAGCTTGAAGAGGTGATACGAGGAAAGTGAAGGGGAAGGGGAAGGCTGTAATTTACTACAGTAGATAGATGAAAGGAAGTTGGAATTCCTTGTTTCTGATATGTTATAGACTGACTGACTATAAACTTGCGTTGTGGGTGGCGGACTTATGTTAGGATAAATTACATTTTGTGTGGTGAATAATGTTTGGCTTTCTTTTCTTATAGTCATGTGGATATGGGATGTTGCTTCCTTTTACTAGCTCCTATCTCGCTCATCTGGAAACAGGGGACTTGGGTGCGTTTGTTGTGAGTGTGAGTGTGTTTGTTGTGTGAGTGTTTGTGTGAGTGTGTTTGTTTGTTGGAATCTTTTCAGTGTAGGTACAGAGCTTTAGTGAAGTAAGATGTGTATGCTACAGTACAAGCATTTCTATAATTTGCCTTGTCATATGGAAATTTGCTCTCGTTTTTTGCTTGGTGTCTTGGTATGAGTGTGAGTGTGTTTGTTGTATCCATTCCAGTACAGAGATTCAGTGAAGAGAGGTACTGGTATGCCATGAGCACTTTGAAGTGCCTACAATGATAAGAGAACGTCTTCCTCCTGCTAGCATCATACCCTCTCTTCTACAAACATACATTTATCTATTCAATGTCCTTCTGTTATGGATACTTCGTCATCATAAGCTCATAGGTGTGTGAATGGTGGTACTGGGGTGTTGGAGGGACAGGGGTATGGATGGAATAAATCTAAGTGAAGATTCATAAGCAAATGAGTAAAGAAATAAGGTGAAAATGTGACGTGATTAGCATACTCCTATATATAGCCAAGAAAACACCCTTAGCTAAAACTAAGCGAGAGTGAGTACAGCTTGGTGTGATCCGTCCCTACCTGTCATAAGCACGTGAGTAAAGAAATAAGGTGAAAATGTGACTTGATTGGCATACTCCTATATATAGCTGAGAAAACACCCTTAGCTAAAACTAAGCGAGAGTGAGTACAGCTTGGTGTGATCCGTCCCTACCTGTACTGTACTACATGACTAGAAAGAAGTACGGAAGCAACAAGATCCGACATCTGTTCAAAATCTAACATGGGGTGCTTGAGCGCTAGGTGGCTCTGTATTGTATTGTGTTTTGTTGTATGTAACACCATTCATATCACACCTCCCATCTGTGAGTACGTTTTCGTCAGATTACCTACCGTAAAACAGGGGACAGTCGGAGGAACACCACCCGTTGGTTAAACTATTTAGGCTTAATGAATAATATGAATCATACGGAACAAATGAAAGGGGTAGGTGGGACAGAAGGAAAGCTATAGTATATAAAGTCCTGTCCGCCTGCCATCAAGACACAACCAAACTAACACCAACTCCAAACAAAACCAAAAACACAACACTACAAAACACAAAACACACCACAACACAAGACACAAAACACAACATACAACTCAACACACACAAGATCTATCATCACGCAAATACCAAAATGCAACAACCAACCCAACCAACCACCAAGCAAACCCAAGACCTCATCCAGAAAGTCAAGATGGGTCCAGAACAACACCACCACCAACAACAACAGTTGAAGGTTACTGAGAATGTGAAGGACCAAGGCTATGGGGTTAAGTGGGGAGAGGTGGGAGGTATGGGAGATATGGGGATCAAGGGTGATAAGAGCGGTGGTGGAGAGGATATGGATGAGTTGTGTCCTATTTGTAACTTTGAGTATGATGGGTCTTGTCCTATTTGTGGCTATTCTTGAGTTGCTTGAGGTAGTTCCTGTTAGTCTCTTGGAGATGATTACTTTGGGTGGAACCTTGATTTGGTTGGTAATCAGGAGATATACGGGATACATACATATTCAAGAGCTCTGTCTCAAGTCTGGGTGGATTATTTGGTAGGCTGGTAGCTATTCAGGACTCAATTCTACTCCTACATTCATAAAACATAAAACATATCTTTAAATTCGTCGTGTCTCGTCTTTGTGCACTAACTATACTCTAAACTCAACTCCCTCTTCCAACAAAATTCTTCCAACAAAACGTCTAAAACTGTATGTAAAACAATAAAACAATAAAACAATGAAAACTGGTGATTATGGATTGGGAGTAAGGGTGGGGGTTATATGGTTGAGGGTTAATTCTACTCCTACCCCCCTAAATAAAATAAAATAAGTACATATCCCCAAATCCCTGAATTTATATATATATCCTCGCCCTCTATAGTTGTCGAACTTAGGAGCTACGTTACTATAAGGGATTTTACTAGAGGAAATCCTAATACGAAGGAAGTAGAGGAAAGGAAAGATAGTTTAGATGTATTATATTATAAGCGTCGAAGGGTATATAGCGAGGCGATTTCCTAAAACCTATAGTTAAGTTTAATAACATTTATATCTATACTATAGATATTAGATGTTCTGGTGTGTTCAACCAAGACTGGATCGTCTTAGACTATGACCATGACACTATGAAGAGCCTCACCCACTCCGACTTACTTCGATGACCAAAGGTATACAATGGTACCCATGACCTCCTCTCCCGACTCGATTTACTATTAATACTATTGGAGCTCTCTCTGAGTACAACCCAAGGGTTCTTCTACCATATGACTCTAAAGACCCCATTGGTATCTCCGGCCGAAATGGTTTCCCTCCGTTGCAGAACCTCCGGGCATGCACGAGCTTCTTGTAAAGCTAGTTATAAGGTGTATTATATCTGTAGTAGGAAGGGGTAAGAAGTAGATTATGGGTCGTTTAGAGATACTAGAATTTTAGTGTCGATTTCAGGGCTGCTGTCGAAATAAAGGGAATTCAAGTTGGTGTGTTGGTGTAAAGTGCTAAGCTTTGGTGGTACCCAGAGAGGTTATAGGTAGGTGTATAAGCATTTCAATATATCATTCTTCGTCCGACCGTTCGTTAGTTATAGATTTGTTAATAAGTAACCACAACCCTCTAATCTTTTTCTTTTTTCCATTTTTATGTATGTACATCATCAGTAAAGCGAGCGAATGAGCGGTATTAAACCTTGGTTTCTTAGTACCTCTAGCTGGCCGCTTCCTGGGTTCTTCTCTCATTTGTGGTTCTTCTACTTTTGGTCGTGACTCATATATTATATAGTGATCATTTAATATAAGTTTTAAGTTTTAAGAATTCTCTAAGTGTCTGTGGTGTGGAGTGTAGTATTTGTGGTCATTTACTTGTTTGCTAGTAATTCTAACATTTCTTCCTTATAGCGAGCAAGGTATTTTCCCACTCGCTGCTCAGCAAAGAACCATGGTGGCGAATGGAAAGTTGAGTGATTGGAATGCTCAAGCACAGCTGGTTGACAACTCGCCAGAGGCGGGGCAATAGGATAAGCCACGCATTACATTCAACTATAGTAATGTAGAAGAGATCATTCCGGGGTGTTACATAGAGCTTTCATCGAAGCTATATGATTATCTAGGGGATCCTAGACACAAGAAGTTCTTAAAGTTCGATCTAAAGAATGCCTACTAGGTGGTGCCGGTACATCCTAATAATAGACATTTGTTTACATTTACCATTTCGGGAGTAGGACAACTCTAACCAACTCGCATGCCCTAAGGATCTAAAACAGCCGGTCATTCCATGACTGAGCTCATGTATTTGATGTTAGGCCAGATTCTACCGTCAGATCTAGAGCATGGCTCGTATCCTAGGAGGCGGTCGGTCCTAATTAGACCTAACGAGAACACACTTCCTTAATGTAGGTTCTATGTAGATGATATTCTGTCCGGAGTTTAAGACTTTGAACAAGGTAAAACGCTTTGTGAAATACTTCTCGGAGTTGAAGATCCCTCTGTCCCGTTTGACCGGAACCATACTAGTAGCTAACTGTTCAATTTAAAAAGAGAGAGGGAGTTATAAGTTCCTTACATGAAACTTCAGTAGTTGCTGTCGAATCACAACTTACTGTCGAATGCGATTATTTTGTGCATCACTATATTAAACAACTTCTCTTCTACGTTTCCAGTTTGGCAACTAACCGCATATTGCGATGAGAATCCTACGTAATACTACCGTCGTCTAGTCGGATTTTTAAGATACTTAGATGAGCGATGTGTCGCATGACCTTTCTTTGTTGAATGGCGAGTATGGCATGTCCGTATCTAAGACGTTAATAGAGGTCTTTTTAAATGGGATGTATTTTGTCCTTTAAGTTTAGGTATCTACTGGGTTCTACAGATGGAGGGAAGGGGAGGGAGAGGGGGCGTTGTTGGTTTTGTTGAGGATGTAGGGGTTCTCAGGGAGAGATGTATATAGTATATCCCTTCAAATATATTGAGGATTTAACCACCGTTCATTGTTAGATTTTTACTAATTTCAGCTTATTACGCCAGCTTCTTAGTGTAGACTAATATGTCGGATCTTGTTATTTCTGTACTTTTACGTACTTCTAGTCACGTCGGATCTTGTTGTTTCCGCCAGATCTGATTGTTTCCGTACTTCTAGTCATGTCGGATCTTGTTGTTTTCGTACTTTTAGTTGTTACCTACAGGTACGGATCACACCGAGCCGTACTCGCTTAGTTTTAGCTAAGGGTGTTTTTTCGTTTATATTTAGGAGCATACTTCTCCTTCTGTAGCTAATAATCAAGTCACATATTCACCTTATTCTTTATTCACTTGCTTATGATCCTTCACTTATATGCTGAGACTCACTTATGTCCCTCCGACATTTATTACCTTATAAACCATTCATTCTAACAGAGGATGGTGAAGTGAGGTGTGTTACTGAGTTGAGATAAGTGAGGGGTAGAAGACAGTTTTCTTTTTGGGTGGACGCATGGGATTTCTTGAAAGAGTTACGAGAAGTTATAATTTCGAGGGGGAAAGGGGGATTGTTTAGAAAGTGACTTGGGGAAGAAACAATGGTTTGATTGGTGGTTTGTTAAAGGGGTTTGGATAGCTCGCGTAAATTGGAGGTGATAAAATAACCTCTGGGGATCCGCAGAATAGCGTTCGGCCACTAAAAAGACTCAAAGCTAAACAATGGGTGACGGAAGAGTCTCCTAGGAAATTCCCTGTTGGCCATACAGCGCACACAGCTTTCCCCACAACCCACTGGGTACAGAATAACCTTTCATGCAAGGGGGAAAAGCTAGTTTCAATACGAAGAGTTAGTTTTCTTTTGACAACCTACGGAGTACTTCTACATTACTATCATAGCAACAATGCACCAAAGCTTTTAACATCCACACACAAGGACTGCATACAAACACGGGAAAATGGTAGAAATTGTGATCTTATTAAAAGGGCTACAGATCCTAAATTACCACCACACCAAAACTACCTACACCTTCACACAGCGAGGGCATGAATCATCATTTCATAAATGAATCATCTATTGTCTTTGACGCGCGCACTTCTTGAGAGGAACGGTCTTGGTCTTGACCTGGAGGGTACCCTTGTTGAATGGCTCTCGTCCACCCAATCCGGCGTATCCAGCTTGGTCAAAGTTGTAGTAACCGTCGGTTCCGTCAACAGTGACTCCGTACACCTTGTTCTTCTCACCGGCATCGGTGGTGTAGGTGACCTCTACACAAGTACCACAGGCGGACTTGTCGCTGGCGGTGACAAGTGGGGTGGCGATGATGCTGTAGTAGTCGGACAAGACATCGATGAAGTAGGTGAACTAGGGCCTTGTTAGTAAGGAGGCTTTTTGACTGAATGATTGATTGCTTACCTTCTCCTTGTTGAACAAGTGATCAGCTGGGAGAGGAGAGCAGCCGAAGTCAGCAATCTTTTTGTCGATGTCGAGGTAGGCAGTTGCGTAAGAAGCTGTATTATGTTAGATTCAAACTCATCTATTTGGGATTGCGGCTGAATGGCAAGAGATTCTTACCTGGGTTGGTTTGTCTTGCTTCAACAGGCAAGCTGACGGCCGAGACGGCAGAGGCGGCGATGGCACCGATAGCAGCAATTCGTAGAGAAACCATTTTGATAATTAGGTGGTGATTAAGTAAATAATAACAAAGAGTGACTTGTGTTCTAAACGATTGTTGGTAAAGAGTGTAGGTAATTAAAGGCCTGGGTGGTGGTGAGGAAAGAAGTGATGGTGTGGGAAGGGTTGACCTTCTTATACTCCTCATGATCTTTGACTCCAGTGTTGTTTTCGTAAGGCACCTACGTACCTTATCCCAGGCCCGCGGCCAGGGGAGTGGATTAGGTACAACTGGAAAGTGTAAACACCGCCATAGCAAGGGTTCAAAAAGCTTGCCTATTTACTATTGAAGCTAGTTCTTCCCATTAATTACGGTAATTCTCCTTAGAACGAACTGAGCTCCCTATTGTGAAACCTGAAAGCCATGAATTTTAGCCCCTCCATCCTTGTCCCTCATTTCGATGATTGGCGCCCAGGGGTCAATCACATGTATAAGAGTTTCTGGAAGGCTCCCACTGCCTTGGTATTGGCTGCTTGGATCTGAAAGCCGTGGGAAATGCCTACCGGTGTTTGTTTACTGTTGGTATGAGAGATTTGTGTAATAGTCGAGTGAAGGCAATGAAGGCGAGTAAACAGGATCAAACGTAAGATAGTACTCAAGATGTAGTTCTAAATAAATGCTTGAAGTGTGCGAGTACTTGACGTACCTGCATAAAGTGGACGTATGCTCCACATGATTGGCCCGCTAAAAGAGTTTGGGATATATCGTAACAATGATCATTAACTTTTAAGCCGGTCATCAATTCACGGGTAAGTACCGTCCAAACCTGGAAGTCATCGAAGTGATGTTCCTCTCCGATCATGCGGTTCTACCAGATATCGTTCTACCAAGTATTTATGACAAGCATTAAAAGTGGGACGAAAGTATAAAAAGTCTTAACGCCGCTCCCAGACCTTTGGACCAAAAGGGCAAACTCGGAGTCTTGGACGAGGTCCGTTCAGGTTCGTACACTCGCAACCTTATACTTCTGCTTCGTAAATGGGCTGATAAATGTGGAGTGAAAAAGTTGCACCACAATTTAACGGCATCAGAAATCGTCATGCGATATCCCAAAGCAAAACAATTTATACACAAAATTGTGTGGAACTTCTACCTGGGCATTACTCCGTACACAACCACCAAAACACTTGAGTTTTACGAATGTAGGGGTGCGCTACCGAGTAGTGCACCCTAAGTTATTCAAGTTACAAAACTCATGAATTGAAGTCATGGTGCCTTCTTTCTGTTCACTGTCTGGATCGTATTTTCAGAGTACCACGATATTAGACTTACGCTACCGTCACGTCATAGGTTTAGTTTGAGAGCGAAATGATGAAGGGGTACATTAGTATGCGTTTCAGTTTGACTTTCTAACTTTCATTAGCCTTTTCTGCAAAGTGCTTCGCAAGTCCATGAAAAATGATGAATGAGTTAAAATGTGGGGTATTATAAGTGCATTACTGTAACTAGATTTCAACCCTCACCCCGATTCGCGGGTCTAAATTTTTATCTGGATGACCTGAGATGAACCTATTAAAGCAATGGCCCTCTTGACCAACCACTTCCTTTTTGTGTTGATATTCCCACGAACCTAAGAAAGGTGGGATTGAATCCTCGGGTAGACGAACATACTCTTAGAATATTTGGTTGAGGATTGGCTTTACATCAAAAGAAAGCAACATAACCCTCCTCAAAGCACTAAAACCTTTTAGCAATTATCGGGTAGGTGGTTCACATGCTGAATTTGATATCCCAAAATGACCAAGAGGTAAGAATAAACTAAAGCCATAGTGTATAAAAATAAAAATAAAGCGTTTGGATGGATTGGAGATGGGGAAGGCTATTGTCGAATTCTAGAAAACCATAATTTAACCAGACAAAAGGGTGCTATTTTCTCCTCAAAGATAAATGCTGTGGCTACGTGACATTGAGTGATAGAAACTCGGTCATCTGTTCTGAGTTACTTAGCCAACATTTGATGGCGAACGCTTCAAGGTTATCAAAACTTCTATAATTAATTGTCCTTTGATTTTATAGTAACTTGAGCTTTTGGGGAAAGAAGAAGAGAATTAGGAAGTAATCAACTCTTAGGCATTCGGTTGATTGTTGACATATCACATGATCATTAGGATCACATCTACCTAGGCAACTGATGATCAAGCCGCTCTAGCTTCTATTATCGTCTGGTATAACCAGGGATCTGATAATTTGATCCTTTTGTTCTTTCGGAAAGCATGGCTGTGCTCTATATAAAACTCGATTTTCAAGGTTTTCCTCAATTCTACTCATCTTTCTCAAACCATCACAAACCTGTGCCAGCTTTTGTTCCTCTAGAGTTTGCAGCGGTATCTTCTTCTTCTTCTTGCTGATTTCTTGAAAGTTCTCCAATCCAGACACCAGTCTTTTGACTCTTTCAGGCCAACAAAACGAGTCCGAGGCAGAGAAGAAACAATCAACTTTCTTTGAAAGCTGGTAGCTGGACCCCATCTCCTGAAGGATCAGTGGAGTCTACAAAGAGAGATTAATGATGAGAGGAAATGAGATGAGATGAGGGGCTGTAAATAATGTCGTATTCTAAACCAATAATACTCCCAAATACGGGTTGAGGGACCTGTGGGCTTACATGTAGTTAAGTAATACTCGTCTAAGCTGACACCCCACCACTCCAACCAATGGAAGAACCAGGGTACTGTATCCTAAACAGGCACTTAGGCTTTTGTACGTACTAACACCCCCATGCTCAGTCTATTCCTACATCTCTCGCCCCTTCATAACTCAGAAATGCCCTCGAAGCGATGAAGGCTGAAATTTTTCTCTTCTCTCATTTCCTTAATTTCTGATTCTCTTTTACATCTGTAATAACAATAGCCGGAGAAATGGTTAGATCTATTGTATTCCTCATATCAACCATACTGTGTTTACTGCCTTTATCACGAGCACAACAATGTTGGTACCCCGACAAAAGAACGCTAGCTACGGACCACGTTGCTTGCAATCAAACCGGTACGGCTCCATCGGCCTGCTGCAGCACATCAGACTCCTGTACAACAAGTGGTTTCTGTCTAGGAGGGGCCGGGTGGATATATAGAGGAAGCTGTACCGATCAAACATGGGGATCTCAGAATTGCGCCAAAAGATATGACGAATGTCTTAATGGTGCGTTCCCATGCCCTCCAAAAAGTAGAAGATATGTTTAACAAGAACCTTCAAGATCCAGCCAAAGGCCCATTCTCTGGTATTGGTACCTTATGGAGTTGTGCTTTTGCCCAATCAGGCTTCAATCCAAGCAGTTTTTGCTGTGTTCGTGATCTCGGTGACGCATCTAATTGTTGTCAACACTCTTTCAGTCTTGGATCGACGGGAGCTTCATACATGCCTGGCCACGATGTACTATTGCAGAAGCTCGCATTGCAAGCGAATCCGACGAATTTAGTGGGAATTTCCTCTACTGTAGCTTCCACCCGTACTCCACCTTCCTCGACAAATACTGTGGGAACTTCTTCCACTGCGACTTCCACCAGTACGTTAGCTTCCCCGACAGCAATTCGTCAAGATATCAATTCAACAACGGCAATTCCGAACAACGATCTAGGAACAAAGATTGGACTAGGTATTGGCGTGCCACTTGGAATTTTGGTGCTTGGGATACTGGGATTCTTGTTCTGGAGAGAGAAGAGAAGGAATAATTATACCGTGGCAATGTCATCTAAGGGATCTGTCGATAAGAGTCAGCAGGCTTTGGATTCCCAAGGGCTGCAGTATTATTCTCCCCTGAAAGATGCGCCCATTGTTGAGGCCCCTGTGGAGAATCGGGCTCATGAATTGCCTAATACTCAGAGTTAATCTGGTGGATTGCTGAGCGGAGGAACTGTTTTGTATGACCATGATGTGCTGCTTTCTGATTGAAGATACCCCCAAGTCAAGACTACTTAATACATACTTTCTCTCATTCAAGAGTAAATTTCAAGGAATAGACTAGGCAAATTAGAGCATTAAATATATTTATTGTTCGAATGTGAAGTCAAAGTTTAAAAAAAGCCAGCTGTAGGGATATTCTGGAAATAACAAATTAGATATTGTATATACATAGTGAAGACACAGGTGTTAGCACTTAATCTTGGAGCGAGAATCTTTGTACACGAAGCTGGCATGGCAGAAATTTAGTATGTGGTTCGTCTATTGAGAGAGAATAGGACGTAGAATTTAGGCTATGGAACTATCTAATAAGCCTAGGTGGGCATATCTTATATTCGGAATCCCAAAGTTACATGTAGACCTTTGGTATTCACTGTGCAGTATTATAACCCACACACTTCCTCGCCTTGCCCCCGTGACTACGTGACACAAAAGATCACAAAGAAAACCTAACCTAAAAAATGCAAAAACTTAATTAAATATCCTGTACACGATACCTGTACTCTTGGCAGACAATTAAGGAAACGCAGACACCAGAAACGGCCGGTTTATTATAATGGCGGGCGTGACAATTTCCTGCTTTGTCATCAGCGCGTTATGCCCCTAGGCCAGATCAACTAAACTTGCGCTCAGTTGATTGACGAACGCTGGATGTGTTATTTGTGGCTATAACGGAAGAACCTAGGGGGTGGCACTAATATCTCATTTAAATATTCAAGTGAATCTTTAGACTTCGGAGCGCAGGTCTCCTACAAGGGGGACAGCTTTGTTAAATCGTGGTGTATTGGACACAATCCCTTGTATTTGGCTCACTATATCTTCATCTCCAATACTACCCTGAGATGATTGCCCTCACCAACACCCTCTACATGCATGTAGCACATTCGGCTGATTTCTCATAAAATTCATCTCATTTAAGACTCGGTTTATGTTCCTTCAAAAACTCTTCTTCAGCCTCGGTGTTATTCCGACCCAAAAGTACATTCCTAGTAGGGGGGTATCTTCCAAACTGCCGCACTTGCTCAATATGTCTCTTCGAAGCACCAATACCTATATCAGTCCAGTTATGTTCTTCCTCGGTTTTGCATCTCGGCTTAAGGGCTTCAAACAGACATCGAGTCGGAATCAGCGAAATAAAGGTTTCTTGATGCATCAACGGCAAATAGAAGGCCGAAGCCTGGATAACAGTAACCTGCTTGTCAAAGTCCCGAGCGATTGCGTTCGTCGCCATCTCCCATGACTTTCCATCAGCAGCGAAGGCTTCCGGAGAACCGCGAAATAGATTTCTTGAAAACTGATCAAGTAGAACAATCAAGGCGAGGCTGCCTTTTGCATCGGCAGCCCAATCATCCAATTCACCACGGCGAGCCTTCAGGACGAGATTCTCAAATTCAGCCTTTACTTGGTCGTCAAGACCATCAGGATTACCGACATTCCTCTAGAAAGGGCTGCAAGAACAGCTACGGGTGCCCTGGTCTTGTCGGTGCTTGTAAATTGATCGAAGCAAGTTGGAATGATCAAAGCACCAACTTGCTTGCTTCGTGCTTTGATCATTCCAACTTGCTTCGATCAATTTACAAGCACCGACAAGACCAGGGCACCCGTAGCTGTTCTTGCAGCCCTTTCTAGAGGAATGTCGGTAATCCTGATGGTACCTCCCTCTCTCCCTCTCTCCCTCTCTCCCTCTCTCCCTCTCTCCCTCTCTCCCTCTCTATCTCTCTGTCTCCTGTATTATTTACGCTCTAACCAGAGGTAAGTAATATAAAAGCAAGCGAGGTATACAATAGCTAGAAGGGGCGGGAAAGGGGGCTATTACAGTAGGAGCGGCTATATATATAGGCGCCAGGCTGACAGGGTGGCTCAGGTGGCTGGCCGATAAGCACTCTATTGTAAACAGTATAGTAGCACTTGTAGTCCGTGTGAGTTAATTGAGGAATAAGGACTGGTGGCGATATCTGCCTAAGTCCGTTCCGTACTACGGACTTGACCAACGACCTCACAACACACTACTGCCCCCTCACTTCTTAGGATTTTTTTCACCTGCGGTGCTGCAATGGATAAGATAACTTGGCCGTTGCTGATTGTGCCTGTTGCTGTGTATTACGTGACCCTTTTGTTTTACCGACTACTTCTTCACCCCCTAGCTCGCTTTCCTGGTCCCAGACTAGCAGCGGTTTCCCGCTGGTATGAGGCCTACTATGACGTTATTCAAGGTGGCCAATATACTCCAAAAATTGCAGAATTACATCGAATATATGGTAAGCAGTACTTCCATGACTTCCATGACTTCCCATGTATTACAACAGAAATGAAATGAATCGGACCCACCTTTTGACTTTGAATATAACAGGGCCCATAATTAGAATCAGTCCGCACGAGTTGCACATTATTGATTCAAGCTTTTTCAACATGCTCTATCGTATGGATGGGCGTTGGGACAAGTACAGTTGGACTTACGATGCGTTTGGTGCAAAAAGATCTACCGTCTTTGGTTCAGGTAGATTCTCTCATTATACCCTTCTTGATCTCACCTGAGTTATGCAATTATAGGTCATGATGCCCATAAGGCTCATCGCAATGCCATTGCTCCATTCTTTTCGAAATCCAATATTCTTGCTCGACAAAATTCAATACGTAAAAACACAGGAAAGATATGCATGCATATTTCCGAGTTTGTTTCCGTGAAAACTAGATTCAACTTAGGCGCAGCCATCAGTGCATTCACACGAGACAACGCTAACGAATTTATCCTTGGTAAAGCATACAACGAGATTGAATTAGAGGACTTTGGTGTTGGGTTGTCTATCGCCTCAGGAGGAGCAGGAAGTTTCTGGCGAATAACAAAGCATGTTCGTTGGTTTGGACCGGCCTTGAGGTCTATACCTGTCGGCTGGATGATGAAGGTGGCTGATGAAGGTACAAAATCCTTCTTTCGCTACCTCGAACAATCTGAGAACGATACACGAAGTGCCATGGCCGCGGCATTATCTTCGAAGGACGGCCAAGTAGAAAAGAAAACCGAGAAATACACCATGATCCATCAAATCATGGACTCAAATCTCCCGCCTAGCGACAAAACTTTCGCCCGAGTCCACGAAGAGGTAGCCACTGTGACTGGTGCAGCATACGAAACTACTGCCAACACCATGAGACTAATCCTGTACCACGTCTATTCTGATGAAAAGATTCTTCGAAAACTGAGGAAGGAATTCTCTTCCTTGCCATCTTCTGAGCTTCTCACGTTAAGAGAACTGGAGCATATTCCATATTTAACGGCTGTTCTGACAGAGGGCTTACGCCTGAGTCCTGGCATCTCCTCACGCATGGCCCGTATCACAGACAAAGATCTCTTCTACGACAAATGGCGTATTCCTGCCGGTACACCAGTTGGAATGACTACATTGTTAATGCATACAGACCCAGAATTATATCCTGACCCTATGAGCTTCAATCCTGATCGATGGTTGCATGCTAAATCAGGGACTTTGAAGGCTCCTGATGCTAATTTCGCTCCCTTTTCACGAGGAACAAGAATTTGCCTTGGTATGCAGTAAGTCATCTCCTCCCAAATGCCACGAGTGATATTTGCTTCGGTCCATGTTATAGTATTTCTACCACACAAATAATATCGCTAATTTGATGATTATTTTCCAGCCTGGCTTGGGCAGAAATGTATTTGCTTCTTTCGGCTCTGGTCCGGCAGTTTGATTTCTCTATTGAAGGTGCCACAGCCAGCGACTTTGAATTGGATATGGACAACTTTGGAATTGGCACTAGGGCTGGATGTAATTTACTTGCTCATGCCAATCTGTACAAGGCCTGATACATATTTCTGTTAACTCCGCCATGAACAAAAGAATATTTTTGTTTTGTTGCATTATTCTTAACATGTCATCCATTAGCAACTTCCAGCCATATCTAGCCTTGAGACTAGATTAAGGACCAAATAGCAAAACATACATTGACGAGATGATCTCTAGTTGTGGATCTAGGTTTTTATCTACTGCTGCGATATTTCGTAGCTCTCGAAGTTAATTGACGCTTTACTGTCGTAATACAAACCACTGTGGAAACACAATACCCACTACTTTGCAAACCCATCATACCACCATTCTCCCCTACCGTAGGGTTTATCTCTTGCGGCAAAATTCCGGTTCAGTAAATGGCAAGGTACTATCAAATATACTCAAGTTAAGAAGACCCTGGAACGAACATTTCGTTTATAGTACGCATGAAGGCTGTATGCACATCTTTAGTCCTACCCATAGTCATGTTTTTATAGATACTAAGCTAACCATGATGCGAACCTTAAGGTACACTGATAACTCTAGGGTCTAGAATTCTAGACATTTCAAGCGTTGAAGGTGATCTGAAGGTAGATTTATGAACTTTATGCTTGTAAACTGATTAACATGTAGTTTATGACAGGAAAGAGCTCCGTGCTTCCATGTTGTAATTGAAGATCTAAGACACTGGTACCCTAGGTAGAAGACTTCATTATAAATTTCCACCTTCAAAGCTTTCTGCCTCGTGACCTACAAAGAGACAGATAATTCTTCAAGCTCATGTTACTCAAGTTCCTCAAAAATGCTCAAGCTACTCGAGCTGCTCAAGCGCTCCGTGGCCACCTCAATTCACCAATACCTCTAGAAAATCTTGATATCCTCAATTAAGACGTTTGGCTGTCACCAAAACTGGGATTAAACCTGTCCGCCTGGCCCAGTCAGTTAGCGGCGTTCACCCATAAGCGCCAACACCGCGAAGCTGTTACCACGCTGAAATCCGCGACGGTTACATTCGATAATATTCAAGGTAAGTTTTTCTAGAATTGTTGATGAATAAATGCTAACGATTGAAGTGGTTGAATATACAAAGCGGTCAGAGAGATGTAAGGCCTTGCCTCCGTTGAGCGGGGGTTGGGCCCGAACTCTTTTGCTGCTCCGAGGTGCTCCGAGTAACGGTATTCATTAGGTTCTCTTTTTTCGCGTTTGTTTATCTTTAGATTACGCGAGGTGGGGCTTGGCGTCGAGAAAGACTTAGAGATGTACCGCTCTAAATTAAGCCCAACCCATTCACGGTAGCATGCGGCATTATCTCCACGGGTACTTAAGGATTTATCTTGTTAAGTACTGCGAATTATTTCAATTTGTGCAAATACTTGTCAAACATATAAAAGGCCCAAACTCGCAGGCAAGATCCGCTACCTCGATTCGCGACCCGACGAGCAGACAAGAGGAATTACAAGCGAGCTGGTACCCGAGCCCATGACGTCTTTAGCCATCTCCAGTGAACCAGCGAGTTTTGTCAGACACAACTCTCTCGCTGGTACTGGTTACCTTTGGAAAGCACCTCCAGGGTCTTTCGAGGAAAGAAATCGCGCTCGTTCTGGCATCGTGGACGCTGAGATGTATGAATGGCTTTATGGCTCCAAGAAACTTCAAGCATATGAACCCAAGTACCCCAAGCCGGACCGCCCAATAGTCCGACCCCAATCTTGTGGTAGTGATGGTGTTAATGGTATACGCGAGCTTTTGGTAGTTGGTAGTGTTGGTAGTGTTGGGATCTTGGTTTGGTTTGGTTTAAGGTTGGGTTTAGGGTTAGTGTTAGTGTTAGAGTTAGGGTTAGGGTTAATGAAGGGGGATTGGACGGGTGATGAGAGAGTATGAGGGAAAGTGAAGAGGGAGTGGGAGGGGCAAGGAGGTTAAAGAGATTAGAGCTTATACTGTTCTATCGTCCTTACAATCTATCGCGTAGCCGAATTCGACTTAAATCGAACTATTTTCTACTATATAGTTAAATTATAGTTAAATTATATTTAAATCCCCGATTCCCTAATCCAGGCATACCCCAGGCTACCAGTAATCGAAATCTCACCACCAGGCAATTTCATACAGCCTTATAGGTAATGATTGTTTTCTGTGGTGTTCATTGGCTGATACAAGGAATATTAGAGATCGAAGCTTATGTTTGTTCACAGATTCCATCAACTCTTCTCTCAAAAACCTCACTTTCTCATCGGATGAGGAGCCTTACATCGATACTTTGCTTCTTCACTCCAAAAATACCCTCACAAAATCCCAGTGCGTTGGTTTCTCCTGAGGGGGCCTCCTGATGGGAGACCCACCGGAATTGCCATTTTACTTTTTGTTGATTCATGCTGAATGCCCCGCAAACCACCATCACATTTCCTACTGCCTATATAGGGATCGGAAAGAGACTAAATCGGCATTGTTAACATCTCAGGGTTCAACTTTGAGATCGAAGACAACTCATTCTTGAGGTGATTGTATGCTGGCATACAAGTACTCAAACCTCACATTTCACTTCACGGATTATCACATCTTGCTTTCGCTTATTCTACAGATCAATGGTTACAGTCTGATGATTCCACCATGTAGTTATTTATTATTCAGATGCATGGTCGCGGGAGCTCAGCATGCCTCTGGGGAAGTAGTGGGAGGCGGACATACGTGATGGCCTTTGTAGTTTGCTGTCGATTCCTCTCCTGCTGTCAATTCTAAATCCCAAATTCGTATTTTTATCAATTCTCAAAGACCACTCACCCCCATGAAACTAGATACCCGTCTTCTTATAAAGCGTAGCATCGGAGATGATATTGACGAAGAAGTCCGGAATGTATGGCACCTTTTTGAGCTCGCGATCACACTTCCCAGTAAGCGAGTACTGCAAAATCCCACAATTCTCTGTTTTAAAGTCCGTGTGTGTGTTGTAATGGCAGGGGCACTCAATTTCTTCGCGTTGTTTTTCCATTCCTCCGGTTGATTTCTTGTCCCGAGCGTTTTTATCTGAGTCCGAAGCTCCTCCAATGCTTGGCTTTGTTGTAGCGAAGACTAATTAAGTCTTGGAATCGGATTTCTTTGATACGTATTCTTCTGTTCAACAAAACACTAAGACCCTCCCCTCCGACAAGACTCCTCACGCTCTTAAAGACGCAAACCTCTTAAATCCCCCTCCTCATCCTCACCCTCCCCCATTTCACACAAGGAAATGTCTCATGCATTTCGACAAAGATTTTACACACAATTGAACCTGGAGAGTATATCTCTTTACGCACCGTTTCCCTTAGATTTGAAAACCTTTATAGTAAGTTACAGTAGCAAGATATTTTCAATCAGAAGACTAGAGTAAATTATACTCCACTTCAAGTTTATTCCAAAGATTTGGTTTTTGGATTTGGAAATATCTTGAATAGTTCTAAGGGGATTATTGTTGTTGTGTAATGTAATGTAATCAAAGATCCATCCACTAGTACGATCTGTCTGTCATACATCTCGCTGATTCACCTCCTCAACCTACAGTTACAGTTTAAACTGGAAGATAATATCCATCAATCCCAACAATCCCATCAAAAACTCTTCTTATACTAGAATAGATAATCTGCATTAACCTTCATAACCTCCACACATATTCCACATTCCATATTCCACAACAAACCAACAAACCAACAATCCATATAACATCTAGATCTACCCTCGATTCCCTCCCTACCGTCGATTTCAAACCCCATCACGTACGTGTACAGTAAAATACAGTACACCACCAAAGAGTACAGAAACCTCTTTCATTGTATCATATTACTTAACAAAGTTTTACTGGAAGGAAGGAAGGAACGACTTAATCTCAGCCTCCAAGGACAACCTTCGAGGACAGTCTAGACAACGTCTATACCTCTTCTCCTTTGCCTTTTCCTATGACATGTCGTTCTCATCTGTAACTATGATGCGGGGTTATATACCCGTTCCCTCGTAACTCGCAGAGCTCACTTTCATTTCTACTTCGACTTCTAATCACAATTCACACAGCTCATAAATCACGATTCATTTTTTTTTTTTTGCAGTATCTCACAATATCTCACAAATCGTAAATCTCAAAAAATATATTCAAGAGAAAGAATCTACACATCCGAAACCACCCCTCACAACCCTTACAAATCTCCTCCCCACACACACACCACCATCAACATCTACCACCCCTCCCAAACCTCATCCGGCAGCACATGTCTCATAACCGCCCAATGCCCCAGCGCACTCTGCTGCTGCCACCTCTCAAACCTCTCCGTCTCATTCTTCCTCAAAACCTCCATCTCGCCCTCCTCCCTAGGAGCAAAGTGTTCAGGCAGCACCTCAAACGTCGGAACAAGATATTGTTCCCTCGCTCTACTGCCTAGAAAATCCGTAGTTTTAGGAGTATTGAAGGAAATGGTTTTAGTATGGGTAGGGGTAGAAACTTCCTTGGTACAGAAAATAACCATGTTGGTGAAATCTCGTCCGTCTTCTTCTACTTTGTCCCGCGATGGGGCTTCGGATTCCCGGAATATGCGGCAGGTTGGGAAGATGGAGAGGATTGTTGTGGTGGTTATTAGGGAGGGGGGGAGGAGGAGGTCTGCTGCGTAGTTCTTGGGGGTTGGTTTAGTAAAATCATCTTACTTGGAAAGTGAGGAAAGGGGGACTTACGATTGCGATGACACCCCATGGTTCAAGCATATCGAAAAGATCTTGGATAAACTCATAGGTGAAAAGATCAACCGGCTCCGCACCACCGGTAAATACATCATGAACAATGTAATCATACTTCTTCCCCGATTTAGCGGTATTGCTTGCGAATGCCACGGCGTCGTCGATGACTGCCGTGTGTTCTGTGGGAAGATCAAAGTACTTGGTTGCGAAATCATGGACCACGGGGTCGATTTCTACGATTGTGGTATCGAGTCCATGAGCCATGAAAGCTGCGGGAGTCGTTCCAATTCCCAAACCACTATCACAATTAGTCTCCTCACAAAAATAGAACAAATGATGAGGGAATGAGGGAGAAACTTACATAACCAAAGCACTCTTCTTCTCCTTCTCCGGAGCAGTCATCTCAACCTTAACCAATCTCACAGCCTCCAACATGACAAAAACTCCATAAATGGGCTCTTTAACCCCCGCCGAACGAGCGAGCCACTCGCCTCCTAGGAGACTGTGATCACATCTCAAAGCCTTGAATTTGCCCTCACTCTCAACCACAGAGATATACCCCGTAATCGACTCCTGGCGATCAATCACCGACCAGCCGGTTTTTTGCAACCCCGCATTCAAACTCGAAGTCGTATAGCCAGTCTGAAGATGGACATTGAAAAACATAGTATGCAACACCGCCGGCGCAGCATAAAGCAACATCTTCGACGGCGCAAACAACGAATACAACGCAGTCAACAACAACGAAAGTCCAATCCTAGTCTGAACAACCGTCGCCCCAATCGTACTATTGATCCAATTCCTGGAAAAATACTCCATCATCTTGAAAAAGGCATACGAGGCAATCCCCGGGGTCGCTTCAACAAGCCATTGCATCCTCCCAGGATTCATATCCAAATCATCCAACACCGTCGCCGTACAACTCACACTCATCATAAGCAACGGAAGATAACTGAGCGATTGAATAACCACCGGTCCCCACCGTCCCCCCAAAGATCCACTCACTTTAAACAAAAAGAATTGCGAGACCGGAACCCAAGCCGCCAGAAAGGGAAGCAAATAAACCGGCTTAACAGGCAGTAATCTCCTAAACCAAAGATTAAAACTCCATCCCAAAAAACACGCCCCCATCACTCCCTTAGCATGATAAATCCCACTAGGAATCGATCCATAAACCGGTGAAAGTGACAACAACGAGACATTAGAATATATCGCGGCAAGCGACAGCAGCGTCGCAGCCTGAACAAGCACCCAAGACTGTTCCCTCGCCCATTTCCCCCACGTTTCTTCCTGCGCTTTGGAAGCTAGGGCTTTAAGTTCTTTCTCGAAGTTTTCCTGGGTGAGGAGGGGTGCTCCGGCGTCTTCTGGCATTATTGGTGGATTTCCTGTTGATGATTTGATGGTGTTGGGTGAGGCGGAGGAATTGCTTGCTCTTGCTTTGCTGGCATCTTTCCGAACGGCCTTTTTAGGCGTTGATGATACAGGGCGTGCCATCTTGATGAAGGGATGAGGTGTGTGTCCGACCTCGTCCGTCCAAGGGGGGGGGAACGAGCAAGAAGACGTGCTCGAGGATGTGGAAGGGGGGTCCCAACTAGAATAACGGAAGACGGCAAGGAATATAGAATTTTGTTTGGGGGGAAAATATAATATATGGGACAAGGAAAGTTTTTTACGAGTAATAATTAATGTGAATTTACGAGTAACGTCGATGACTCCATCACCGTCGCATCTTTCTTTCTGAGTCTGAAAATGCTTCACTGTCTTTCTGGACAACGTTACGATATTTCAAGGAGACGTGCCTGGACAGGCCATTGCGTTGAGCCTGAAACGGGCGAAGTGGGACCGGAACGAAACAACCAACAGCCTGGGTCAAGCTTAAACCCGATATCATGGTCGCCTCAGAAACAAGGAATTCGAGGCAAAACATTTCATCTTATCTTATCTCATCTCAAGATTTATTACAAGCGAGCTCTCATACAGTACCTACAGTACTAGTTGAAATTACATTATACGTTCGCAAGAAAAAACCTCACTGACTCAACAAACTTCACTTGCTTAAAAGACCTCACTTGCAAAAAGTAACACATCCAGCTACCCGACTTCGTACTCCTTGACGCCATGAACGGCAGGAAAAATCATGAAACAAATATATTGGTAACGCACGCTAAATGCTAATGCTAATCAAGGATAACTCACTTCTATAAAGTAATACAGGATGCTAATATACCACCAGTTAGCTTTAATCTCTCACTCACTAGAAACCCAATCAAAAACGCAATCAAGGAAAGGAGAATCAACATACCCATCGTTGCCCTGCGGACGGGAAGCCCAACATGAAAACTTCCCGACCCCTTTAATCCCTCCCTTGAGAAACCAGACTTAAATCTTAATCCCCTCAAGAATAGGTCTCGCCTCTTCACTCTTCCACCATCCATTCTCGCCGCCAGGGAAACTATATCGTTCCATACTCGCAGGTTTCATCTCAACACTGTAACCTGGGTCCATAGGAGTTTGATAATATCCATCCTTAATGATCGAAGGGTGCTCGAAGTGCTCATGGAGATGGTCAACGTATTCCAGAACGCTCAATTTTGCACTGACACAAATGTAATCGATAGTGCTGAGATGTTGGGTGTATTCTGGCAGTCCAACGCCTCCGCTGTGGGGTACGATGGGAACGTTGTACTTTTTGGCCATGAGTAGGACAGCAAGGACTTCATTGACGCCTCCCATGCGGCAGGCATCAATTTGGCAGATGTCGATGGCACCGCTGGCGAGGAGTTGCTTGAAGACAACTCTGTTTTGACACATTTCTCCGGTTGCGACACCGATTCCGTGAGGCTTGAGGGCTTCACGGATGGCCTTGTGGCCCAGGATATCGTCTGGGGAGGTAGGCTCCTCGATAAACCATGGCTTGAACTCTTTGAGATGACCCATGTATTCAATGGCTTCTGGCACAGACCAAATCTAGAAATGTTTATTAGTACTGTACAACCCGGAAGTACTAGTATGAGGGGAGGAAACACATACCTGGTTGGCATCAACCATCAAAATGTTTCCTTTATCATAACCGATAACCTCGCGTGCAATAGTCAAACGCTTTCGATCAGCCTCAACAGACGTTCCAACCTTCAACTTGAAATGTCTGTATCCCTTGGCCAAAGTTTCTTCCAATAACCCCTTCATCTTATCCTCTCCATATCCAAGCCAACCTGCAGAGGTAGTATAAGCTGGAACAGCCTTACTTTCCAACGCATCCTGGATTCTCTTCTCCTTACCACCCTCCTCAGCCTTGAGCATAGCAATAGACTCCTCAGGAGTAATTGCGTCCGTGATATATCTGAAATCGATACATCGGACGAACTCTTCTGGTGACATATCCGCAACAATCCTCCAGACGGGCTTGTTTAAGGTCTTGGCCCAGAGATCCCAGATGGCGTTAACCACAGCTCCTAGTGCCAGATGTATAACTCCCTTCTCGGGACCAATCCAACGTAATTGCGAGTCGTTGACGAGGTAACGCCATGTTTGACCCCAGTTCTCGACGAGGGAGGAGAGGGTTCGGCCTTTGATTCGGTCGGCTACGTTGTCGATAGCTTTGCAGACAATATCGTTTCCACGACCGATTGTGAAGGTCTGTTAGATGGAATGTTAGAGAGGAAATCAATTGAAGTGTGGGGTGCTTTGGGGATTTCTTACCATGCCATGTCCGGAGAACTTGGAATCAGTTCTTAGAATGCAGTAAGCGGCAGAGTAATCTCCTGCAGCATTCATAGCATCGGAACCAGTCTTGTCAAGGGAAGTAGGAAACCGCACATCGCGAGTATCCCATCCCGTAATGGTGACTTCAGCCATATTTGTGATACTTACACAGAGACTGGAGCTTGTTGCTGGGGATTGAGGGGTCTAAACCAAAGATTTATAGAGAAAGGTTCAATTTAGGAAATAAACCTCGGAGAGATGAATTGACTTTACAACAGAAAGCAACAAGAAGGAAACTAGGCAAGTTTATATGTATACTTTCCGATCCCTGATCGGGGAATATCCCCCCATGTTTGCCATCTGGAGTGAAGAATGGCGGGGCAGTTTAGAGGGGAAAGGGCAACTTGGAGTAATTTGATTGATGGAGAATTTTAGCGGTTACCAAACTTATGGTTCTCTCACTATGCATCTCGAGGCTCAATACGGCTATTGCTAGCGTTCCCTGTTTCGAATATTGCAGATGTCAGTAAACATTCCTTGATTTATAGGGTCAGACGGTCTGTCTGGAGTTGAATGTTTGGATTAAGTGATGGAAGGATTAAACAGTGGTGGAGAAAAGTCCCAGGAGCACGGTCGGTTGGGGTGAGCTTCGGTGGCTTCGGTGCTCTTGTGCCGAAGGGCCGGGTAGCGGCACCAATGAAGAAAGCCTTCGATTTTTTTCTCAGCTTGAGTCCTCAAGATTTCCAACTCACAGATGTGCCAACATCTCGTCCTCAATGGAATGGTTTCCAAACAGCTTCACAGCAGCATGGACATGGAATTAGCAGCCAACAGCCGGAAGAGCAATTGACTGCAACATTCCCCAGATCATCCACTAACCATGGTAAGCTACTCTCTCTCCTACTTCTTCCCTGCTATGATGAATATCCTCACGGGTTCTGCAATTCGGATGGCTTCGGCCAATGTCGAGCTCTTCATACATTACAAACATTTCTGAGCACACCATCAATTCCCCAAACTATGATACATCTTTAGAGAAGCACTGCTAACTCTTCAGCCATTCATGTGCACAGCACCAGGTCCTCCATAACGACCACCCGTCACCGTAAAGCCCTTAAGGATCTCGTCGATAGCTGCAATATCACTCTCACTGAATACAACATCCTTCGATTTCTCATTCTCCAAGATACGCGATTCGGTCGTGGCGCCGGGAATGGGGATGATAACTGGATTTCCGTTTTTCTCGGATTGATGGAGAACCCAGGCGATGGCGAGTTGGGCAGACGTAACGCCTTTACTCGTAGCGAGATCTTGGATCTTGTGGACTAGCTCGAGGTTCTTGGGAAAGGTATCGGGTTGAAATCGAGGTAGCATACGACGGAAGTCTCCTTCGGGGATATCCTCATACTTCTTGATTTCACCCGAAAGAATGCCTCTTCCAATGGGTGAGTATCTAGGTATTCCCATTAGTTTCTCTTCGTATTTCTCTCCGTAAACACGCCACAATACCATAGTAAAAGTAAAGGCAAAAGATGGGTATACATACGCAACAATCGGGATATCAAACTCCTTACAAGCCTCCGCAACCCCATTCTCAAAAATATCAAGAGACCACAACGAAACCTCCACCTCACAAGCCACAACCTTCGTAACCTTAACAGCCCTCCTCACAGTCTCAGCACTAACCTCACTCAAAGACACCCCCCCAATCTTCCCCTCCTCAACATACTCCTGTAACGCCTTCAACGTAACCTCAACCGGAACCCTCTTATCAACCCTCGCACACTCAAAAATATCAATACTCTTCGTCCCATCCAAAACCGCGAGTGCATCATCGACATTCTTCTTGACAAATTCTGGGTCGCCGTTCGGATGCAAGTTGGCTTCTACACCCCCTTTGATGGAGAGGATTACTCGTGAGGCGTCGGATGGGTATCTGGTGAAGTAGGCTTTGATGATGTGGAGGGAGTTGTATTGAGGGGTTCCGTAGAGGATTCCGCCGTTCCAGAAGTTGCAGCCGGATTCTAGGGCGGTTTTTAGGGCTGCGATTGAGTCTTCTAGGGGTTGGGGTTGGGGACGCCATGAGAGGCCTGTGAGTAGGTAGGTAGTTAGTATTGTTGTTGTGGTTGTGATACAGATGGGAATTGGAATTGAGGATTGGGAATTGGGGGAGGAGGGAGACGAACCCATCATTCCATAGCCGATGGGACCAACTTCTTTTCCTAGTAATTGAGGCATTCTGTTCTTATTCTTCCTCTTCCTATTCCTTCAATTTCTTGTTCGTGTTCGTGTAGTTGTATGTAAAGAATCAAAAGTTAAGTCGAGATGCAGAGCAATTGGCAATTGCGGGATGACGATTTAGGTAGCTGCGGGGTTCTCTTATGATGATGTTATCCCTAAAAATGAGAAGGTCCACTACCTCTATTTATACCATACCACACCTCATAGGAGAATTCACGCAAAGACGGGAATAGGAATTAGCTCAATGGGGTTTACTCCTTCCTGTCCGGCTAGGGATTACTTTTTTTTTATCTCCATAGAGGGATCTTTGTGTTCCTACGAGTACCTACTTTGGCGGACGGGAGTTAGGAGGTAGGCGGGGTAGCTTTAAATCCGGGACGGGGACGGCGCCGGGATGGGATCCGTTGTCTTGTCTTGTCAGCATACTCGAGTATGCTGTGTTCTGGTAGGTTGATGGCGGGGTAATAATATTTGTTTGAATGCTTTTACTGGCTAGAGAACTTTAGAGTAGAAGAAGAAAAGTAATGAATAGGTAGGTGATTACGGAACTCCGATCTTTTTTTTGGGGTTTGCAGGTTGATTGTGTGGTGTTTTGAGGGAACGGCAGCGGCTCCCACTTTTTTTTGTGATGTGTACGTACGATGAATGCGGGGGTGGCTGGTGGCGTTTTGAGGTTGTGTTGTGGGGTTGAGTTGAGTAGGTATTTGTCTTGTAGTGGAGAATATAAAGAGATGTGTGCTGTAGGTAATTAGCATCACTACAGCCATTCTTGGTATATTGGTTCCTGAACATACAATGGAAAGGCTTTCGTTTGTCTATAGCTGAGGAAAGTAATTCTGTCTTGTTGGTCTGAGGTGGTTTGAAAGTCTCTACTTTGTTCAGATTGGGATTCTATTTATGGCGGAGGTGTGAATTGGTGTTGTACTAGAAGAACGGCACCTTTGATTCGATGCTCAGGAATCCTGCGGGTGGCTTGAAATTTAATATGGTAAGATTTATTTAGAGAGAGTATGGTTATGTGAGGCAAGGTTGTAATTGAGGGTACTGAATAGCTTCACTCCCAAGCCCTTTCTGAGGAGAGTGAATGAAAACGTTAGATATTGTTTCCACAAGCAAGTACAAGGGAAGCAACTTCCATCTCAAAAGTCAGCTTTACTTACCTAAGGGAAGTAATGACCAAGTGGAGAAAGGCACCAAGTCACACATCCAGCTGTCACCCTGCCCCTCATGTTACACTAACCATCTACCCCTCCCAATTCAAATATCAACCCCACTCTCTACCAGCAACCTCCTTGAAAACACCACCTTGGTAATCCTCACCACCCAACAAAAATGGCCGCCAAACTCCCTTTCGAAGTATATTTCTCCCCGAAATTTGTAAGCGGAAAGCTTGACTGACGATATCGATTTAAGCTTAAAAATAAATCCTTGTTTAAGGATAAATCATATGTCAATGGGGAATGGGTAGAAGCTAAATCGGGGAAGAGATTTGATGTCATAGGTACCTATCCTTTTCCCCAATCCCACTCCCAATCCTCTCTCACCACTTTCCTTCTTCCCTTTCTTTTCCCTCTCCCATACTTAAATTCCTCCAGATCCAGGAACAGGCAAACCATGGGCCTCAGCCCCAGACAACGGTGCCGAAGACGTCGACGACGCAGTCAAAGCCGCCCACGCTGCATTCCAGAGTTACAGAAAAGTAATCCCCAGGACACGCGCTCAATGGCTTCTTAAGTGGGATTCTCTGATCAGAGAGAATGCGGATGATCTTGCGAATATCGTTACGTATGAGACGGGGAAGCCGTTGGCGGAGAGTCATGGGGAGATTGCTTATGCGTTGGGTTTTACTTGGTGGTTTGCGGGGGAGGCGGAGAGGATTAGTGGGACGGTTCAGGTTTGTTTTCACTTCCTTTGGGTTTTGATGGGGTTTTTTGGGGGGGTTTCTGGAGGGGGTTTGGGGGTGTTTAGTTCTATGATATTCTTCTCCCCCTGAACTCCTTCAGAATCCAAAATCCTCAAGACTACCATGCTAACTCTATATCCAGACCCCAGCAGCTCCAGGCCGAAGAGTCTTCACAGTCAAACAACCAATTGGTGTTGCAGCTGCTCTCGTTCCTTGGAACTTTCCTATTGCTATGGTTTTGAGAAAGGCCGGTGCTGCACTTGCTGCGGGATGTACTATGATCGTTAAGCCTTCGCCTGAGACGCCGCTTTCGGTGTTGGCTTTGGCGAATCTTGCGACTGAGGCGGGTTTTCCAAAGGGTGTTTTTAGTGTTTTGACAACTAGTCTGGAAAATACTCCTAGTTTGAGTGAGGCGCTTTGTCGACATCCTGATGTTAAGAAGGTTACATTTACTGGATCTGTGAGTCCTTTTTAAGCTTCAGGACTTGAAATAAGGAAGTATTTGCTAAGTTGATTTTAGACTAGAGTCGGTAAGTTGGTAGCCAAAATTTGCTCGGATGGATTGAAGAAGGTCACACTTGAACTTGGAGGAAACTGTCCGTTCTTGATTTTCGATGACGCAGATCTCGATCAAGCTGCTGAAGGTATGTCATTTATTTCTGTTTTAGGATATTTAACTTACATCATCCAGCACTCATGGCCTTAAAATGGCGACACGCAGGTCAAGCTTGTATCACCGCGAATAGAGTCTACGTTCAAAGCGGTGTATACGATAAGTTCGCACAAATCATCAAAGAGAAAACCTCTAAATTGGTAGTCGGTCATGGATCCGAGAAGAGCACGACGATTGGACCAGTTACTACACCGCAAAGTATTGAAAAGTCTTTTAATCAAGTTGAAGATGCTAAGAAACATGGTGGTCAAGTTATTCTTGGTGGAAATAAGATTACTGACAAGGGTGGATATTTCTTTGAACCAACAATTATTCTTGGGGCTAAAAAGGAAATGTTGGTCACTGAAGAAGAGACGTTTGGTCCAGTACTGGCATTGTATTCTTTTGAGAGCGAGGATGAAGCTGTTGAGGCGGCGAATAATACTAGTGTAAGTCCCTCAAAACCTAATTTTGTAATATTCTCTTGCTAATCAAAATATCAAAACATAGATGGGACTCGCTTCATACTTCTTCACCAAAAACGTCGATCGAACCTGGAGATTACTCGAGAATCTCGAAGCGGGTATGATTGGAATGAATACCGGTAATGGATCGGCCGCTGAATCTCCGTTCGGTGGTATTAAAGAGTCCGGGTATGGGAAGGAATCTGGGAAGGATGTTGCGGTTAATGAGTATTTGATTACTAAGACTGGGACTTTGACGGTGGATGGTCATTTTTAAGTATGGGTTTGATGGGTAGTGTATATGAGTTTGACGATTTGGACCCGTCATTCTTTTTCAGACGAGATATAAACATAAATATCCAAAGTCAAGTAAGGATTTTAAAATCGACTTTAAGGTTAGTCCTTTAAACTCTTCGACCCCGAAATTATAAGAAACAATTTTTATTTTCATTCTTATAATCTTATTTACATACCACTTTCTCCCACTAGACAAGAGATTAAACCCCGAACTCAGCATATTCCGTCTCCTCCAGTTCTATCTCTAGAGAGCATTGGGGGAGACGGAATATACAGAGATTGGAACAAAACCTATTTCTTGCCCCCCCTAATTTCCTAATTTCCATATCTCATTTTTTCTATATCCCATGTCCCATACCCTCGTACCTAGTATCCCGAAGTTCAGTCACTTAACACCTCTAAAGAATAAGAATCAATTTTTCATTTCCATTTTCATTTCTGTTTGTGAACTACTCCTAAACTTGAATTAACTAAACATGTCCTATATCCCCCGCCCCAATTTCCTATCCGATACCTTTATTCCCTTTAATCACTTAAACCCCTCAACCCCTAAAACTATAAAAATCAATTTTCACCTTTATTCCCATTTCTATTTCCACGACTTTCTTTCCCCTAAGACAAGAAAAGAGGCCTCAAAAAAAACAAAAAACAAAAATATCCTATACTACGTACCCCATTTTTACCTCCCCGCGTAGTAAGCTGAAGTTTAGGATTACTCAATCACTTGAACACTTAAACACCTGAAACGGGTTCAAGAATAAAAAGCTAAAACCAAATTTTTGTTTTTTGTTTTTATTTCTACTTACAACCCACTTTCCCGTACTTTCCCCCTAGATAAGATAAGAAAAGAACCATTAAAATCAACTAATTATATTCTATCCCACACCCCCCCACCCCCCACCCACCTAAATCTTTCCAACCAAACCCCTCATGATATCACAATATCACTCAGTTAATCACGCAACGCCTCAAATCACCTCGCCTCAAACCCCTAAAAAAATGAAAATCAATTCCCATTCCCATCTTAATATCTATCCCTAAACAACATTCAACATTCATTAAACTAAACATTCACCTTTCACCCCTCCCCTCAATAAAGTAAGAAAAACCAAAGAAACCGCTCAAATTAACTGTACTAAACGTACTAAACGTACTTGATATAAATAGATAGGGTATACATGTATACCATGCAGCAGCACCCGAATTCCCAATTTCCCAAATTCCCATTTTCCATTTTCCATATTCCATATAATCCCGTAACCCCATTTTGTTCCATCCATCCATCCCTGGCAGGTAGTAGGGTATCCATCTCCTGCAAGCCAGTCCCCAAGACAAGACCGTGGTATATACGCTAAAAAAGAAAAAAGGGAAAAAGGAAAAAAGAAAAACCAACGAACAACGAACCCATCATTAAAAGGGGATATAAACCATCCATATCACGACCCTCAAAAAACCCCCATCAAACAAAACAAAAAAAAAAACCCCCCCTCACCCCTCACCCCTCCACAACCTCATCCCGTCCCCTACACCACGCCCCCCACGCATCCCCCCAAACCTCCCCCCCTTTATACCGTCTCACACCCTCCTCCATCCCCTCAATCTGCATTCTCAACCCCTGCTCTTCTTCCCCCTTAATTTGGGTGAGGGGCCTCATATAAGTTCTCACGGTAAAAAGGACCGCACCCGTTTTCTCGAGTCGTCGAAAGGTTTGACGTTCGCGTCGAACCCAGAGATCGTTGGGTGTCGTGGTGGGGGAGTGGGTTTCGGGGGTGTCGAGGAAGAGGTGGGGGGTTGTTTGGAGGAAGAGGTTGGTTCGTTCCATGGAGGTGCGGGGGGAGAGGTGTGTGAAGTATCTATTTTTGGTTTGGGTTGTTAGTTTTGAGGTTTGAGGCATGGGTGGGGAGTTGGTTGGGGATGTGATATGGGATGTGAAAATTGGGGATGGGAAAGAGAATGATAGGTGTTGTAGTGGGAATGGGAATGGGAAAGATGATGAGTAAGAATGGGGGATCTCTCATCCACCAAACCAAACCAAACCAACTCTCATCAAACCAAAGAATACCCCTCCTTCCCTTTCGAGAAAACAAAAAAAAAAAACAAAAACAAGAAAGATTAGGAAAAAAGCTCCCCCCTTCCCAAAAACACAACAAAAAAAAAAAAAAGGGAATCCACAAACCTCTCAACACTCCCTCCCAAATTCTTCTTCCACCCCGGAACCGGCCCATGCAGTCCCCCGACACTCATACCAATCCTCTCCTTCAACTTCCACCCGGCAGGAAAAAGCGTAGCAGAAGCCATAAGACAATGTTCCCCCTCATCATTCCTAATCAGGATATTAAAATCCTCCATCGCCAACCTGGCCGCGATTTCAAGCGGGTTCGGGTTCGGGTTCGTAGACGCCTCGCCATCAAGGAGGAATGATTCGCCGGTGAGATGGTTGTTGATAATTCTTTGAGATGGTGAAGAAGATGAAGGGGAGGAGGAAGGTGATGATGAGGATGAAGACGAGGAAATAGTAAAGTATTTCGGATATCTCGAGGTAAGGAACTCAACAACCAACTCCAAAACTTCCAAACAAGCGTCCTGAGATCCATCTAAAACCTGAATCACATCTCCATATCTCTCGCCTTCTAATAAACTCTTCCGAACCTCATGTTCCCCCCCATACCCCCCATCAACAACCAACCAATTCCTCATCTCCAGCCTCTTAAGACCCATCGATGTCTTTCCCGCGGTTTTGGGTGCGAGAGGTGGGAAGATGTAGGGTGGTGTGTCTTCAATGGGGATCTCTTTTTCTTCTAGATGTGAGGGGGAGGGTGAGGAGGATCTTGAACTAGGGGATGATCGAGAATGATGAGGATGGGATGAGGAGGAGGTGCGAGATGAATGGCGTCGTTGGGAGAGGTGTGTGTAGAGACTTTTAAGGAGGAGGGTGAGGAGGAGGAGAGTTAGTGCGATGAGGGTTAGGGGGTTCATTTTGGATGATTGGGTGGATTGTGTGTGAGATATTTTGTAAGATGTTTTGAGTGAGGATGGTTTGAGTGAAGTTGTGAGTGGAGTTCTGTGATGTATTGTGTTGTGAAAGTGTTCTGAGTGAAGTTGGTTTGTAGAAGTGTTCTGAGTGAGGTTTGGAGTGAAGGTTGAGTGGAGTTTTGAGTGAAGTTGTTTTGTAGAAGTTCTATGATGGATTGTGTTTGTGAATGTGTTCTGAGTGAAGTTTTGAAAAAAAAGATTGTAGATATGATAAGATGAAAGTGACGAAACGTGAATGTCACCTTCATCACCAGCGGACCATAGCCATATATAAAGAAACTTCTCCATGACACTGGATGAGTAACTCGGTACACATTATTACAAGCTAACTCTTCCTAGTAATTCTACAGGCCAATTCCATCACAAACATGCTTGAAGATCGAGCGAGGCAGTGTAACACCACGTCTTATTGCTTGAACAATCAAAAAAGTAACAAGGTGGTAAAACTTATAAAAGTATACCTAGTAGGACCCCTTCCCCGTATGCCGACGTCACCCGGCAACGGCAACACGAGGTAGTAGCCACTTATCCTGACTCCCTTTCGGTCCAGCTTCGCCGTTTCCTTCAAACAAAATCAAAAAAGGGAACTCGGGATGGAGTCGGAACCAATACAAGACAACTCCTCCATGTCCCTTCCATGTTCGGTTCCCCGCTGAAACTCAGCAGACGCGGTACGATACGCAGACGCCAACCAGCCAGAGTGGGTTCCAACTTCAACCTGGATCGTGGCAGGCAGGGATGATGAAAATCTGACATCCATCAGTGGTCCAGTGGAACGCCTTTCAACACGGCCGCCGCAATAATACGGTTGACTTATGAAGACTACTCGTGGGTTCGGATTCGAGGGACCCAAAAGAGGCATGAACACTTCTGCAAGACTGCAAGCAACTAGCCCGTCTTAGCAGTTGTGCCTGCATGAAGCGAAAATCTCGACCTCAACGTTCCCCATCTAGCTGCATACATCGTACGACCTTCCGATAGGCTGGCCCAGCACATGCAAAACAAAAGCTCTTCACTTTGCAAATCTGGTAAGAATGCATTCCGCTGTCGAACAAGAGGCCGTGCAACACGATTGAATTTTTTTTTTATCCTTTGGCTGTTTTGCCGTTTTGACGTGGCGAGTCGTCTTCTGGGAAGAGTCTTGTCCTACAGTACGTGCGGGTATTTTAAATATGGACTGCGCGTTAGCCGCGATATAATGGAGGCGCTTTGGTCACTGTGAAGTCTGTCTGAAGTCTAGATGTGGTGGATGTTTAAAGCTGAGGGTTCCATGGTTGGTTCTTCCGGAAGGGCTTCCATTGACGGTGATTGGCTCGTCTAAGAGAGTAAGCAAAACAGAGCGTGTGCATAAGACGGGAGACTTAGCGGCGAAACGTAGCTGGTGGTCATTGCTGGGAGTTTCCTCGTATCTTTTTGCTTAAACGGTACGTACCTTACTATCTGCGGAGCCCTTGAGCTTGGTGGGAGTAGGTGGTAGTACGGACGTTGGTGGGAGTACTCGAGTACCTGTGAAGGCAAAGACTCAAAGAGGGATAGAGCCTAGAGGGATAGACGATGACCAACATCCAAACCCAAATTGATAAGCTCCATATGCTACTCCATTTGCTACTCCATATGCTACATCATCGTGACTTGCCAAGTCGTGAGAGTGGTTTGAGCATCACTTGTCCGGAGAATATCTCATCGCGATGAGACCGTCGGACTCGGGGGAAATTTGGTAAGATGATTCCTTGGGTGACGATTGGTCCCTTGGTGACGAAAAGGGCGATAACCAATAACCCACCGTGGGGCAAGAATATTTGGATTGCACCGCAGCTAGAATTTGATTAAAGCCGCTGGTCTTGTGGGAGTTGGGATATGGAGGAATGTGATGTCGTCGTGGTCGTGGATGGTGGATCGTTGACTGGACCATGGAAGATGGTGGTTGAGGTTTGGTTATGGGTGGTGGTCGGTGGTGGTTGGCAGACAAATTCAAATGGGGATTTATGAAGGGTCCCTTGGCATGTGCCAATTTTCCAGGTTTGCCCGTCGGGACTTGAAAGGTGGGGTAAAGTACGTCGGTACGTCGGTACTGTCGGTACTGACCACCCCTGGACCCGACCCCTACAGAGACACTCCTCCAGGTTCTCACGGGCAACTAACCAACCCGACCCCTACAGACACAACTCCTCCAGGTCCTCACGGGCAACTAACCAACCCAACGCCCAAAAAAAAACCTGAATAAAAAAAATATTCATAACCACACTCCACTAAAAAAACCACTTCTCTCTCAATTCCAAATCAAGGAAGACCCGATCGTGAAAAAAAAACAAGAACTTGATCCAGAGATTCTCATTCCAGATCCAAGGGAAAAAAAAAAGAAGAGAAATACCGGTACGGTAAGCTCAGTCCCATGGCTCCTCGAGTATCCAATCGGAAAAAACCCGTTTCATGTCAGCCATGGGAAATCAGAAGCACATTCTCTCAGCCCTTCCTTCAACGTCCGGAGAATTCTCCTCTCACAAAGTCATTGGTTGGAAGTCTCAAGGTGGGGATGAAAGTCATTTGATGGGATCTTCTAGCTAGCATGTTGTGTAACAGATGTGATGCTTGGGAGCAGAGCCACAAGCAAAGCACAAGGCTAACCACTTTTGCCTAGCGAGGTAAGCGAGGATCACGACCACCGATTCTGAACCCCATGTTGGCAAGATGTGAAAATGGAATTAGACCAAGAATTAAGAAATCAGACAAGAAATAGTAAAAATTCCCTTACCCTTCCCAAGTATCCATCCTTCCGCACTCCATCCGGTAACTCATCCGCTAGAAGCCGTCCCAAACCAATTAACTCCCTGGTATCAAATCACATCCGGATGAATAGACTCATATCTCAAGCATAATAGTCACTTCCCTTTTAGCCAGCAAAATCAACGAATGAACATAGATGCCAACTCGGCATGCAAACCTCTCAACCTTCTCAAAGTCCATTGATGCCGACGCGAGGATGAAATTACAGTAGATATGACTTGTCGTTTGCTATATGTTCTAGTTCGAGAAGTGAAGTGAAGTGGGATATAAAATCCTACTCGGGATGATGGATGGATGGGAGAATGAACTGGTATAGTGTTTTGTCATTTTCATTGTCATTGGTGTATGGATGGATCTAAGCTGTATGTATGGGAAGATGTGTCGTGATGTAGGTAGGTATTTACTATTTACCATAGTTCTCTATTTCCGGTTGATACACATACATACATACTCGTACATGAAGAACCCGGGGAATGCTATTTGGGATCCGTACAGTAGGTACTTCGTGAATAGCTTCACCTGCAGTTACGTTCTCTACTTCCGGTTAACATATATATATATATACATACATACATACATACATACATACATACATACATACATACATACATACATACATACATACATACATACATACATACATACATACATACATACATACATACATACATACATACATACTTCGTACAGTACATGAAGAAACCGGGGGGTGATGTTTTAGATCCGGATGGTAAATTCTTTGAAGTACTTCGTATATACCTGGGAGAATATTAGGTACTTGATATCTATCTATTAAAATTAAAGTTACGCCCTCTTGTAAGCCCTCGTGAAATTCTATAGTTATAGTCATAGTTGTAGCTATAGTCGTAGCTGTAGCTTTAGAGGAAGTGTAACTAATTTATAAAGTATTATCTATACTCTGTTAGTATTATTTTTATCTATTTATCTATTTTATATGTCCCATTTCCCATTTCCCATTTCCCATTTCCCATTTCCCATTTCCCATTTCCCATTTCCCATTTCCCATTTCCCATTTCCCATTTCCCATTTCCCATTTCCCATTTCCCATTTCCCATTTCCCTCGCCCCTTCCTCCTTCCCCTCCCTCCTCTATTAAAAAACTCTCTCCTCTCTCCTCTCTCCTCTCAACTCACACCACTCCCCCCCTTTTAATTTTATCCCCAACCCCCCCTCATCTTCCCAAATTCTTTCTTGGCAAAATCCCAATCGGCACTTTCTTCAAGGGTAGCTCAAGAACCTCTTAGTGGTAAACATAATACCCGCACGCTATACCCGTGTTATTTATTAATACCGTCGTAACACGGATTTAGGATACTGTTTTAGATACTTAGGGCGAGATGTTATGTTAGGTTTGTAGATGTTGATGTTTAGTAGGGTGGGGTGTTAGTTAGATAACGAATGGGATGTTAGAATGAATAGGATATTAGAATGAATCTCTCCCACTTATATTATATCAAGTTCACAGGATAAAATTTACGAAACTCCCTATCCGAACCCTTTAAATCTAAAAGCAAAAGTAAATCTAAATCTACAACTTCTACTTCCACTTTTACTCTCTTAAACGAAAACTCTCTTACGATGGCTTCTCCAATTTCCAATTTCCAATTTCCAATTTCTAATTTCCAATTCCCAATTTCTAATTCCCAATTTCTAATTCCCAATTTCTAATTCCCAATTTCTCATTTCTAATTTCTAATCTCCAATCTCCAATCTCCAATCCCTCCTTTACGTCCCACTACATCCCCCACTTCCAAGGGGGGCCTTCGGGGGGTAGGGGGGGCACATTAACAAGAATTAATTCCCTATTACAATACCCTTCCCTTAACCAAACTCCCCAATACTATTTAGAGACCAAACTCCCTAGCCATCACTACACCTCCTATCTCCAAACCCTCCAAACCCACTACATCTTAGAGGCCAATTATCAACACTAATCTCACTTATAAACACGTACCCTTCAAGTACAGTTAGTCAGTACCTAAATACCCACGTAGAGGAGTATACCTACCATAGAGAGGTATTTTAATAAGGTAGTTACTTTAGATTTATTAGGATTTATTAGGATCTTAAGGGACTAGAGGAGTTATTTTAAAGATATAGTTATTATTATTACAGTATCTTATAAGTTAAAGAGTTATTATTAGTGATATATCAAAGAGATATAATATAATATAATATAATATAATATAATAGATAATTTTTATATTTAAGTTACGCTACTAGAACTTATAGTAGTCTCTCTCTATATAGTCCTCTGCTTACCGCTAAGCGAGAGTAGACTAGTCTCTATTATAACGGCGACAAAAATAAGGAGTAAGGGAGATTTATTAATGGAAATTAGATTGATATTAAGTGAATATAGGAGCTCTTAATATACCAATTTTTATACATTTACCTTTTAGGGTCCTAAGAATAGCTAGAGGTTAATAAAGGTAAATCGTGATGTAGTAAACAAGGGTTTGATTGGATAGGCGAGATCTAGTGGCTTAAGTGTAAATCTTATATAGAGGTGAATTCTCGGGAAATTCACCATCTATTATCTCTTACATGTGTTTCCTTTGCCAGGAAATAGGAGAGTCATAGAATTAGTTCGGCCTATACGTAGTATATCGTATTTTCCTTTTCAATATGATAGGTAATTGTAACGAATACTCAATCGGGCTAACTAAACTTGGCTGGGTGTTCGCTGGTTGGTATGCTAGGATAAGAAGAAGACTGTCGGGTTGTTCACTTAGAAGTGAACTCGTTACTTGTATCAAAGATGTCAAACAAATATGATAAGATTGATAACTAAGTTGATAACTAAGTTGAGCACGAAGCTCCTATCTAATGGCAGACGTGCCAGTCTTATATAGAACCTTCATACTCCCTGATCATACTGATCACTCTGATCCGTATGATCCTGCTCAGTAGTGCTCACTTGATCAAGCATGATCAAGTTTGGTCATGTGACTATGACCAATGGAAATCCTTAGATCGCTTAGCTATCCTAAGCGATCCCTATTTGCTATAAGAGACTTGGATGTGCCTGTCGAGGGTTGCGCCTCTTATTATGACAAGTATCACGTGAACACGTGATTCGTGACAGTAATGTAATGAGAGATATCACGTGATCGTACTCATGCTGGTGGGTCCACGGTGTGGTATCTAAGCTGTTACGTTTATAATAGAAGACTTGGTAAGCGAAAACTGCGGCCTTAATTTTTCTAATAATATCAATATATATTGCCTTTATAGATTATATTTATTACTATGGATATTATACTAAAAGCAAATGAAATGACCAGCCTTGAGGTCCAAATATCACGTGACTATTTAGTGAGTATCAGGTCAGTCATGTGACTTCAATAAGCGAAATTCGTGATCGTATACTCTCTATGCCTCTGAAGCCAATTGTTCTTATCTTTGAGACCTAGTAAAGCAAAAATATTGGCTATTATTACGTCTTCTTGTACCTAGTCTCCTTTATTAGTTTCTAGTATATTGATTGATTGATAGTACTTTTACGCCGGGCGGAGGGCGGAGAGCTAAGCGGGGTTTAAGCTTCCTGTGACCTCCCGAGGGGTATAGGGGCGTGCTAAGCTAGGGTATTATATACCAGGCACGTTGACATAAATTCGTTCCTTTTTATGTATTTTCAGAGCAAACAGTCGTAAGCGCTATTAAGTATATAGGCTTTTTTGTAATAGCACTAGGGAATATATTAGTATATTACAGATTTTAGGATAAACATTAGTATAAACGTATACTCGACCCGCCTATAGTAGTAGTAAAAAGGTATAAAATCGGGACGTATTAGAATAGAGCCTAGGGATATTCTTTAAATACCTTCTCGTCCTTTCTAGCTTACTGCCTGTGTACCTGGCTGGCTGGCTACCTGGCTGTCTATCTGGCTGTCTATCTGGCTGTGTACCTGTCTACCTGTGTAGCTGTCTGGCTAGCTGTATAGCTGACTGGCTGGCTGGCTCTCGCGCTGGCTGTTTAGCTGTCTGGCTGTCTGGCTGGCTGTCTGGCTCTCTCGCTGTTTAGGTGGCTGGCTGGCTGGCTCTCTCGCTGGCTGGCTCTCGCGCTGGCTGTCTCGCTGTTTAGCTGTCTGGCTGGCTGACTGACTGACTCACTGACTGTATAGATGGCTGCTGTATAGCTGTCTGGCTGTCTCGCTGTTTAGGTGTCTGCCTGGCTGGCTGGCTGGCTGGCTGGCTGGTGTTTACTCGAGTACGAGTATAGCCAAAATTAACAATTCTGCCAGTTCCTCTCCTCTCACACCGCCGCCATTCAGATTGGCCACTCGGACACGTTCCGTGGTCAACCTGCATAATCTATTTTTGGAGCACATTCATTCTGTCTAAAGTAAATACACTCACGACGTGACCCACGTCGCTCACTCGCTAAAGCTCGTTCGCTCGAGTGGGTCACTGTTCGCTCTGACAAAAGTGTAGGTCGAATGTAGGACCTCAAAAAGCATTTCATACGTGCGCGTGGCCAGTGGGCCGTGTGACTGTAGACCTTCCCATCTAGTTGGGATAGATACTAGGTATTTTAGTGCAGGATTTCCTAGGTTTGCTTAAGCCCGAGGGTATATATGTTGTGGCTAGGTGGCCTTGGTTGGTGCCACGCGGGGTGGTAGTAGTTCGTCGCTCTCAAGGGCACTGACAAAGGAGAGAGATGTTTTTGTAGAGTTTTCGCTAGGATAGGGTTACAGCCCTTCCTAGTCCGAGCCCCCGAAGCCCGCAGAGGAGGAGAGAGAGGGGGAAGAAAAGAGAGAAGAGAAGCCCCCAGAGACACAAAGAGAAAATCAAGGAAAGATGTTGTACATGTAGCCTAGCGGGTACAGATCCTGGTGTAGAAGCCAGTTGCCCCTAAGAGTTTGGCAAACTCCTTTAGGGCTTAGTTTCTAGCATAGAGCTTTCTCGGGGTAAGAAAGCTCACGTGTAAGCAAGCCTCCTTGATATTGATAGGCAGATCTAACCCTGGTAATTTTAGATCTTACACAAGACTCTTTTAGATATTACACAAGATGCCCCGCACGTTAGCACAATCTGAGATTTTCATGAATCCATCTACCTTTGCTCTACGACAGACAGGCCAGATTTCGACAAGACTGGATGCCAAAACCGCAATTCTATTCTTGCACAAGAAAGATTCAGTGAGAAACTGTCGACAAGTTGAATCCAGCATGTCGGGCACAGATGTTGAAGGTGCAAAGGTATGAGCTTCGTTATATTCATTCTAGAAATCATCTTTTCTGATCTGACTCCTTTGTAGACTGAGTGCGGCTTCTGTACCAAGTTCGTAAAGTTTGCTCAATCATCAAAGAGGGGGGATCGTATAAGGTTTACAAGTGCAGAGATAACAGAATGCGAGAGACATACGAGTTTCATTACAACACGTCTTGGAGAGGTATCGAATAAAAGACGTTTTAGCGTTAATTTAATCAACGGTGGGACCCAGGTTGAAATCACTGTTCACCCTCTTCCCAGTGTTTTTTTTTGGCCCGTCGTCTACCTAGCCCTCTCAATCAGACTGAGGTTGGGAGATCAGGATCAAGAGACCCCATCAAGCCTACTCTAAGATATGACGACAAAGACTCCATAGACGAGAAGCTATTGCTCCAATGAAAACAATCATGTGATTCTCAAGATCACAGAGCTTGTCACAATGGCGCGGATAGTAGACAGAGCGCACAAGTAGAAGATTTTCATCCTGCTTGGCTCATCAACACCCAGCAAATGTGTCTGGTCTCAGGGGCGACGAGCAAGGCATATGTAGCTCTAAGCTATGTATGGGGGGAGATTTCATTCTTCAAAACCACCACAAAAAACATTGCGCAAGTGCAACAAGAATTCGCATTAGCTGATTCAAAGGGTCTTGGGATACCACGGACTATTTCAGATGCAATTGCAACGACTGGTCTCATGGGTGAGCGCTACCTATGGGTAGATGCTCTTTGCATTATTCAGGACGATAGTAAATCCAAACATCGCGAATGCGACAAAATGTCATTGGTATTTTCCACAGCTACCATCACAATCGTTGCTAAGGATGTAGAAGACGCGAATTATGGCCTTCGTGGATTACGTGGCATATCGCAACCTAGACACAGCCTTCGACACGGTGTAGCTTTCACACCAAGGGAAGGGTTTGGATTTTTGGAGCTGAAAGATAACTAGTCTCTTGATACAAGATGGGGGGCACGAGCTTGGACATTTCAAGAGGAGATATTTTCCAAACGAATTCTCTGTTTTGTTCATGGTTCAGTTGAATGGTATTGTGAATGCTCCCAGTTCTCAGAATTCATTGACGAACCCCTATTTGGTGGTGAATCCATTACTGGACCTGAAGGATGGACAATTGATGTCTATAACATGTTCCCATTGTTAGGAGGCTATCGTAGTCTTGTGAGTGGCTACAATATGAGAGAGCTTACCCATCCACAAGATGCCATTTTTGCATTTACTGGCATTCTTACAGCGCTGAGTCAAACGTGGTATCATGAGGTATATCGCCTACACTAAAAAGAAATAGAAAAAACAATTACCCAAAAATAAAAAATGCAAAAAAACAAGCACAGCTTATAGTATGCTCGGACGAACTCTGCTTCCGTAGAAGTTGGTTTATCTCGCATTACCAGATGACACATTCTCCCAATTGAGCCACTTGGCTGATGATTTACACGATCTGATTGCTGAGAGGGAAGGGTTTATTTGTTAATATAAGAGGAGAGTGCGGAGGTGGTTGATGTGTGGGTAATTTTCGGGGGAAATGTGGGATGGGAGGGTGAATGGGAGATGGATGTTGGAGATACTTAGTGCTAGAACCCAATAACGACACCTTACTATGCGGTAAAACAACCAGAAAATATCTTTCGCTAATAAATCATCCTCAAATCCGAATTGCCAGTGAGTATGGAACTGCTTCAATATAAGACAAGGAGGGCAATTGGATTGGGGCTCTACGACTACAAACCCTTTCCGATACGCCTGTTATTGACTCAGATCTGACGTTGTGGGAGTTTGTTTCAATCTCTGCTGGTTATGTAATAGAAACAGGCGGTGCTAAATAGAGCTCGCATCTTGATAAATTCCTTTCTGAAAGACGACCAAAAAAGCGTAAGGGTAAAAAATACGAGTACTACAATGTTCTTTGGGTTGACAGAAAAGATGGAATTGCATACAGGAAAGCACTAGGACATGTCATGAAAAGTGCTTGGGAAGCTCAACCCCTTGAGGAGATTGACTTGATGTTGGGATGAGTGTTTTAAAAGGTGCGAGCATACCCCAAACCATCATTCTCTTATCCTTATTAGTTTCTTAGCATTGCAATCCCCAGCGGGGGAGAACAAGCCTCAGTGACCACTTCTGGGTTTTCGTGGTTATTGCAAGCTCATTCCATGGAACCACACAGTTGGCTACACGACTTTCATTTGTTCGGATTGCGTGAGAAGGGAATACTTGTTGATATACGGGTTCAGTCTGTTAATTTCAGTTAAAACGAGGAGGATGGTTTAGTGGGTATTTCTTAGACACCGTCTCTATATCTTTGACTTGTTTTCGTCAATTTCAGTCGGAACGAGGAGGAGGGTTTAGTGGGTTTTTCTTAGGCACCGTCTCTATATCTTTGACTTGTTTTCGTCAATTTCAGTCGGAACGAGGGGTTAATGGGTATTTCTTAGGCACTGTTTCTATATATTTGATTCGTTTTCTATCTACAACATTTACTATCAAAGCAAGGCATGCTGTGAAGTTCAATCCATGTTATCGTTTCATAATACAAGGTAGATAAACCCCCTCCCACCTCACAAACAACATTCTTATCCTCGAAAGAACTCGGTACCTTCTCTCATGATCTCTAACGTTCGGCAGTTGCTCCTCGCGATTATATTCTCGCCCTTCAAACTACTTTACACCATTTTCGCTGCTCCCCTCAATTCACTCGGTTAATTGTATTTAAGTCCCTGGTAATGACCCAGCTCAGTCACCAAACTTGGTTGTAGTGAATGGTCTTGGCGCCAAGCTGTTAAGCGTGTTAAGCGTGTTAAGCGCGTATCTTCAACTTTTCTTGATCATCTAAATCCTCAATGAAAAAGATTACAAGATCACCTCACAACAGCAGCACCATTCTAAAAGTTCTATCCTTCACATATACTCTCGTAATAGTATATATCTCGAACTTTCTCTCCCAACTTTCCCGGTGGGATTAGGTTGGGTGGTTCAAAAGTTGGTCTAAAGGGTTTTTTGGCGAAAAAGTTGAAGAAAGTGCGATGTGCAACAAAACTTTTGAGCACGTCACGTGCGTGCCTGTGAGTGGCTGGCTTCAGGACTTGGCGCCAGCGCCGCCTGAATTTTGGCGTTTGGGACCCCTAAAGCGGCATGTGAGAATCTTTGAGAATTGAAGAAGCTTTCGGGGTTAACAAAACTTTTTGTCTTTTGACTTCGGGGTTATGAAGCGTCAAGGGCACTTCGGGTGAATCACTCCAATCGACGCCGGCGGCAGCTGTACGATGCGGAACTTGTCCTCAGGTCGATGCTGTTCCTGGTTGGTGTACAGAAAGTTCAGGCCCAGCTCAATGGCGGCTCGCTGGATGCTGCGTCGTTCAGCTTGAGGGGCTCTACGTATCCTAATTAATCGACCCAATTTGTTCCGAGACCTATACCACCACCACCCTTATTTACTATACTTTTTATATAGTAACACCAACTAAAATTGTCTATTCTATTCCTCTATAATGCCTTGAGTCCATAACGATCGCATCTTATCAATTGATAAATAAATATATATATAAAAGTGGTGGTGGTGCCAATTTTTAGTGGGGTGCGGCACGGAACAAATTGGGTCGATTAATTAGAGCCGTGGTAGGAGACAAGGTATTATAGTTAAGGTTACACCTTAAGTAGTTTGAAAGACAAGAAATACTTTCTGGGGTTGTAGTTAGTACTCGGGGGGTCTTTTTAGCCACCTGCGTTTTTGGCACTCAAGAGAATAATACCTTCTATCTATAATTTCCCTAGCTTAGCACGCCCTTATACCCCTCGGGAGGTCTAGGAGATAAGTAAGCTAGCTACTTAAATTCGTCCGGCGCAAAAATACTACTACTACTACTACTGCCTTTCTTTTTATGCCTTATTAGCTGTACAATAGCTGCTAACATACCGCGACTCAATAGAGAATCTACCTCTGGCAAATCATTCTATACAATCCTACCCAAGAACGGAACCGACACTTCTACAACTCGCGAGCTTGTACAGAATGTCGTAAGAACCAAGGATCTTCGACCGTAGAACAAAAAATATAATGTGGTTGAATTTCTTACTCCTAACATGGCGATTGGACAAGGCACCTCTAATAATACTACACATCTGATCCGTTGTATTGAGACGGTCGGCGGTTCTATTGAGAGACAAGATTCAACAAACTTACCTGCACCAAATGGCTGCATTCAAATAAGAGAACCTGGATATGGTGTCTCCCCTCAAGATGGTAGAAAAAAGGACGAAAAGGACAAGACCAAGGAATTTCTTAGAGAAGTCCTGGGAAAAAAGAACGTGGCACGTCCAAACTATCGATTGCCATTCTACCACGATTTCCCAAGTACTCTAGGACGATTAAGAAGTACTTCATTAAATAAGAGGGAATAAACGGGCCTTGAAGACTTTCTAACAGCGATTTAGCATTTTATATTCATAGATATCTTGTTGGGCAAGACGCGAGCATGGCGTATTCATCGATCCAGATGTTTATGGTGTGGAATTTAGAGGGAGTGTCTAGTTCTTGATATTTCTGAGACGGTCCACGAAGAAATCCATCGTTTGTCATTCGTACCACGTTGTCCTCCACCTCGACGTGAAAAATTCTATTGAAGTCAGCGAGAGAATGTGCCCGCCCTCTGCCTTTTATTTCCATGGACTACTTTTTTCTATAGCAAAAGACACTTTCCTCGTGCGCTATGGTGGAATGATAACACTCGTATCATTTGACCAGCATTAGAATCGACTAAGATACCTGCTTGAAGGTCGCCCGGAAACCTTCTTTTCAAATCCATATTGATAGGATTCTGTTAAGACTTTGCGAACTCTTCTTCACAACTTGCCTGACCATTGACAGGTCCAGTGGCAAACTGCTGAGTCGGAGCAGGCAATAGTTGTGGGATTTTCTGGTCCAGTTTCAAATGCAATCCAATAAACCTGACCTATCGACAAAGAAAATTGGCGCAGCACCAACATCACACCAATATAAGCGCCCTCCAGCAACAACCAAGACTGTTTGCAAACCCAATCACAGTCAAAACCCCACGAGGTCCACTAGCACATGATGCGATTGCTTCGATTCCACTTGATATCAGCTCTTCACCACGCATATCCCGCAGTGAGCAACGATCACTGGAGTCACCATGCCTTAGCCTTAGCGTAACCTTAACGAGACTCGGTAAGACCTCGGTTAGGAAAAGGAGGGACTTTTCGACTTATGAAATGCTTCATCACAGCTCCGTCAGCGACTAAATCGGTGATGTGATGAGCACGGATGATTACAAGTCTCGCATCGTGAGGATCAAGTTATAAAACACCGGTGTTTCCTTTCCGGTTGGCTGCGCATGAAGATGGATTCGAAGGAAAAGCGAGGGGATTGGGAGTGACGGTGAGATGACAGTGGCATTTTATCAGCAGCGGGGAAAGTGTTAAAGTGTGATCACTGTGATGGGTATGTGCCACGGTCCACAGGGAATCTGATCTGCTCTGCCAATCCGGGATGTGTCCTCAGTTGTGGATCATTTGGTGATCCTAGCCGGGCGCTTACATCCCAGCGGTGCAGCCAACCTCAGCCAAGTTTGGGTGAGAAAGTGCTGCACGAGGGGAACATCCGCCCCCCATCAAGTCCCCTGAACTCCCCCATCCTCAGCCACCGTCCTGCACCCTCTCAATATCCTCACATCCCCCTCGTCCCATCACATTCGCTCACTCGCTCACGGCGAACCAACTTCATTATTACCGTCGCTATTTTGAGTTACTCTAACTTACTAGTAGTCTCGTTGCTGCACGTTCCTGGACCCCGACAACTCCCCTCCACCCAACTGTCCCAACTGTCACCCACTGCAGCCCCGGCCCCCCTCACTTCAGTTCTGCCAATTGGACGCCCCCAACGGTCACTACCGCCCAAGACACCATGCAGGAGCTTTTGGTATATCATCTCACCAACAGCCGCCCCCATGAGCAGCTTCGCCTCCGCAGTTTGTTTGTATCACGATACGTTTCGTAACCTGGCCAGGAGGTTCTGATGCATTCCTGGATATTCCTGACAGGCAGAAGCAATGCAAAAGGGTCATGATTCAGTCTTGATCAAAGCACTTCAAGTGTTCCTATTTACATCTTGGATCTGCCTATCTGTTGCTTCTTCAATCTCTATTCCCATAAACATCCAAATACGAGCTCTGGGCATCAATTTGAGTCCAGCACCATCACCGGAAAACGGCCCTCCATTCTCCGCCGGCGCAACCAGAGACAGATCTCTCCTCCCAGCTCAAATCGGTGGAATTGTGGGCGCATATCTATGTACCGTCTGTATTATCGGTCTCGGCTTGCTATTTTGCGGTAGAAAAGCTCGCCAGGCATTGCAACAATCCGGCATCGTTTTGGATGTTGAAATGGTACAGCCCCATAAACAGCTTTCCATAGACCCATCACCAATATCGCCTACCAGAGGACCAGGAAGTCCAAGAAACTTCTCCTGGCCATCACCAGAAAAAGACGAGCGAAACCCTTACGTTTTCCCGCCTGTCAACAGATCTCCAATTACTCCTCCGGGAACCGATCCTTACGTCGATAGCCGAATCGTTCAACTAGACAGAGATATGGCTGCTAGAAATCTGGAGGATTTATATGCTCATGTTATGGAGCAGGAGGAGGCAAAAGCTGCGGGGTTGGATCCGAAGGAGATGCCTCTGCCAGCGCCATTGCAAAGACCAGGTTCAATTCCTGCGCCGGCACCTCAAAAAGGGTCCCGAAGGCCATCTGCAATCACGGTTGACGATACCAAGTCTACAAGATCAAGGGCTTCTTCAATCCTGTCTGTATTAAAATCGCCAAGAAGAAAGCAAACCCGACCTTTGCAAATTTCTTCGCCTTTACCAACGCCAATGTCTGCTACTTTTCCTCGGGATGGTGCGTCAGATACTGAGCCATTGTCCCCAAAATACTACAAACCCCCTCCACCAATTCCAATAGACCAGGTGCCATATACTCCTTCTCGAAAAACCACCTCCAACATTTCGCCTACCTCACCGACCCGCAGTATTGCGGAGCAACTTGCACCATACGGCCCAGGGGGGCCAGGGAACGCTCTTCATAGACAAAATCCGTCTCAAGCTTCCGCGTATTCTTATGATCCATTATCAGGTTCTTCAACAACATCACAAACCCCTCTCAATCCCCCTCCGACCAAAAAATCAGCTCCACATCCCATCCCTACAGCCTCCAACCCTACGAACGCACCTACCCGAGCACTTCCCTTCCGTCAATTTGAAACCGCATTAAAGTCTCCATCATTTAAACCCGCTACTAAGACAACAGTCTTGGAACGCAAAGGACCACAACATTCCGGTCCAATGACTGGGGGATTGAGAACTGCCCCATGGAGTCCTGGTGCCGTACCCTATTCTCCTTTCTACCAACCTATGACGCCTATGATTCCAGTTACCCCGATACTGGTAACCAAGCACGATAGAAAAATGATGAAGAAGCAGCAGAAGAAGGCGCCCGTCTTGGAGTTGGTTAGTGATGATATGTGGGATAGCGGGTATTGAGTACTCGGAGGGTGTTTATTTCTTGTTAATATGGTTTCTGGTTTTTTCTTTTTCTGGATATGTCGGAGGTGGTATTGTGGAGGTTCTTAGATGCAAAAATTTAGATTGGGGAGGCGATTAGTCCGTCATGATGAAGTCTGATGTGAGTGGGTAGGGATTTTGGGTGGAAGGAAAGGGAAGGGGGAATAACGATACCATGATTCTTCTTCGTTTTACTTTCCTTGATGGAGTGATGGGATGGTTCTGATTTGTACCATCCATTTCAATATCTTATCTCATATATATTGTTTCTTGGCATCTCACCAATCGCATTCGTCATCTACCAAAATCCTCTCTACAAATTTGCCATTTGCCATTTGCCTTGCCTTTGAGATTCACACCTCGGTTCTGTTCTCTCCTAAAGTTCACATTACATTCAGATATTCTACACCTTTATCCCTATCTTTTATCGTTTTCGTTTCCCCTTGAATACACGCAGGACCGCAGGACCGACACATCACATCTCAAACCCCCGTCGTCTATTGTACTATAGTATAACCCCGGGGTTGGGGGGGGGGGGGGGGGGGGGGGGGGGGGAATGAATAAATGAATGAATGGTATTTTTACGCCGTGAGGCTGGACTGGGCTGTACCTAGGTGGTGGGTGGTGGGTATAAGTATAGCCTAGCCTAGACCTCACGAGGGGTATAGGCGTGTATTTATCTCGCTATAGTGATGGTGTTAGTCTTAGGGGTATACAACTGACATACCTTTCTCTTTACTAATACCCCCATCTATCCTTTGTAATAATACGACCGATATAGAGACTATCTCCCGGCGTAGGGATATGTATAGAGGCGCTTAATATTATTCTGGGAGTTCTTATAAATCGGACGTTTATAAATTATCATACGTACGGATTGGATTACGATAAAGAGGAAGCTTACTATTGGTGTACTAGATGGAGAGGACTTTTTCCAGGGGTATATAACGAATTTTAGTTGGAAATTCTCGAAATTCGAATATCATGGACTATACACCTATATAATAGGATGATCCTAGGGGAGGGCTCTGAATTCGAGAAGGATTCTAGATAGAAGGATTCTAGATGCCGAAAGTTGCTTTTTAGAACTGGCATATTCACAAATATTTCGATATCACAGCAGATGAGTGTTAACTATCTATCTAGCAATCTAGGCGTCGAAAGAGGATAGTGTAAATCTATACCTTCGTAGTAACAGCTTATAGAAGTAGATTTCTGTTCCATTCTCACTAACTACAGAAGATAGTAGAGATCATCAACGTTCGGCAAATGGAATAGGTTTCTATGGAATTCTAAAATTCTATTTCACCTTGAATACTTCTAGAGGACTACTAAAATGGAATAATTCCTTCTATTGAAGAGGCTCCACTCGAGTAGAATTCTATAGCAAAATAGAAATAGAATTCTAGAGAGGCGGTAAGGATATAATTAGACTAATCAGAGAGTGTAACGAATACTCAAACTGGCTAACTAAACTTGGCTGGGTGTTCGCTGGTTGGTATGCTATGATAAGAAGAAGACTATCGGGTTGTTCACTTGGAAGTGAACTCGTTACTTGTATCAAAGACGTCA